>LCTX01000235.1:0-152159 GCA_002233555.1 Limonomyces culmigenus | reverse complement strand
GTCGGAAGGGAAAACACATGCGTATGACAATAAGCTGGAAGGACAGCCGGAGCAGCATGTGAATGATGTCCGGGTGGCAGCAGCATTCCATGCTCCCAGAGCATGAGCAGCTGTCACAGGAGATCCAATGACAATGGATCTAATAACAACAGGTACTGCAGGGTGAACTGCAGCAGGACAAGTGTCAGTCCTGTTACTTGATGGATGATCTAGGACATAGGGCAGGTGACTGACGCGTCGCGTCGCGGTCACGTGACACTTGGGACTTGCAGAAACTGGAGAGGAAACATGACATGGCCGAAACATGGCACAGGAGCCAGGGGCTCAAGAAAACTGTGACAGTGGTGCAGTCTCTTGATAGAGCTGTGACAGGTTCAAGGTAATCCCAACGCAGATGCTGAGCCTTTTGCTTTTGGTCCCTCCACTTGAGATCCCAAACTAGGATCAGTTGCCAAGGGTGCAGTGTGTGAAGAAGGGAGTGGCTTTTTGCAATGTCTGTATTGTTTGGGGCAGTTGTAGAGGTATTCCTCACTTGTGGCCGGTGTCACTGAGTACCCGTTCCAGCATAACCACTCCGGCGCTATCATTTTGTTAGATGTAGACATGGCCATTGGTATGAGTCGCTTACCATGGCAGCAAAAATTCCAACGTAGCATACCAACTAAGCTGAGCTTGTGCTCAGTCTTGGACAACGCGCAAGAACTGGAATGGCAACCGGAAGTGTGTGAAGCTGAGTCCGGCTTTTCCAGTCTCTCATAGATGATGATCTTGATGGTACCCCCTTCACAGACTAACCCTATAGATTTGCATAAATATGATACCCTCTCAACTGGACAATCATTGACTGACCAGGCTCGTGATCAGGGGCAGGAACTTCAGGCATCTGGAAGCGACTTGTGGTAACCAAGAGATTGCCGCATTCAATTCCTATGTGGGAGTCCAATTCCTTCTTGTCTGGGTCCTGAAATCCCTGTTTGCGTGGCTCCGGGAACACCTGGCCACAAAACACCTCCTTCTCATTCCACCGTATGACTACGGTGTTGGCAGTGTGTGGATGCGCAGAGTCTATCAGCTCAAACTGGATGGGTTAACAGGAGGTACCATCAGGTACCAACTGCCTCAGATGAGAACACCTCATACCTCTCTAAATATCCACGGTATGAGGAATGTGGAGTCCAGACAGCTGTCGGCATCTACTCCTTCCTCGAGAACCCAAATGTCGAGTTGATTCCACTTAGAAGGATCTTTAGAGCTCCTTATGTCCAGGTGTAGATATTCAATAAGTTCCATCACGTCATGAAGCAAGGTATGTGATTGAGAACAGAAGGCATGCAACCAAGAGGCATGCACAGAATAAGCGCCCATTGACGCGCTCCATGATCAGGGCTCACACGGCCAACCTCATCAATATGCATACGCACGGCCAGTTATCCACCTTATGATACAATAAGCGATTATGCATAAATATGATGTAGATTTTCAATGGTCCCGACGGCGGGAAACATCACGGTCCTCACGGGCTCAATCCAGCTGCAAGCACCAACTCCTCCAACCTCGGCGAGCCCAGGCCACTGACAGGATCCCAGCCGACCCTCGCCGGGAATCCCATCGTCCCGCACCCGGTGTTGGACCCCTCCGTCACATCCTTCAGTTTGTTCGAGCCCTTCGCGTAGAGCCACGGGTTGAGGAAGCCAAGGGGGGACCTCTCCGCGTTGATGAGTTGTTCGTCAAGGAGGGCGATAATAGACGCGAGGATGAGCGTGGCGGCTGCGGTACCACTAATGGTTCCGATGTTGGAGGTTTTGATCATCGCAGTGTCCTCGATGTGGGCGGAGATGTCCGGGTATCCGCGACCGGAGGCGTTGAAGAGTCCAGCCTGGCTATAGAGCCCAGCGAACGAGTCTCGAAGGCCACCCAGGTACGTATGAACAGCGCGCGCCTGATAGTCGGGCGTGGGGAAGTAGTTCGAAAAGCCACCTGACGAGTCGAAACTTGCGGTTTCTGGAGTACCTTCGGTTGCGCCTACTACCGTCACGCTACGAATACCCCATTAGTCAAACCTTGTGGCAACACGCGAAGAAGACTTACAAGGGGCAGCCCGCGAACGCCTTCGTGACGAACCGTGAACCACAGTCTTGTCCGTTCGAGGTTCCCACTCCGCTGTCTCCGCTGGCGATGAGGACGGAGACACCGCGTGCTCCGAGAGCAGCAAACGTATGGCAAACGTATGAAGAGAAGATGGGAGAAAGCGTGTCTTCGTCCTGGGTGTATGAGGTCGAGATGACAGTAGGCACCGCGCTCTGGACCGCGGCAAAGTTGAAAAGATCGAGGAAGAGTTCGAGGTCGCTGTCGTGGGTGTCGTTCGCGGTAAGGAAGAAGGTGGGCACGCTGCCCACATGCTCCACGGTGAACTGCGCCACGGAAGTAAGAATGTGTCGAGTGTGCGCAGAAAACAACGGACCTCGACGTCGATATCGACATCGTTCAAATCATCTCGGGGTTGGAGGGGCGGGGGAGAGTTCCCAGTCATCGGAGACGCCAGCCACGTCTTCTGGGGATACGGGCTGGGAAAGCTGAAGACAAAGATGAGCGAGTTGTCTGACTGGAGTGGTTGTATACTCACTTGATCATTGGGTAAACCAGCGAGATGTATGACTTGAGTCCGTCCGGGATGGAGTACGACAATGCTCGTATGACTTTCGAATTGGTTTGAGCGTGGACGCAGACGAAGAACTGCGCGTTAAACATCTTGCCAGCTGTCCGGACATCGATTGAAAAGCTAAGCCAGTTCCCGTAACCAGGAAGCTGAGTGGCATGGATGCCGTTAGAGCTCAACCACGCTGTCACGGCCTGAACGCTTGACGAGGAAGGGCCCATGTAAGAGCGAGTCTACAACAAACGTTCAGTTCAAACCAAGGAGTAGATTGGGAGAAGCTCGGCACGTACTTGAGCTTCGGTGAGGTATTGACCATACCTCATGCCGGTCGGATCCGAGACGTCCCACAGCACCCGCTCGAGTTCAGCATAGTCCCGATTCGTAAGAGCGATACGGAGTTGAATGATGGTAGAGTCATCTGCAGGGCCCTCATTGATCCACCCCGACGGTAATTTCACGCGAGACTCGTGAGCGAGAAGGTTCGCTGCTGCTGCTGTGCTCGAGGGGTACGGCGCCGTCGAGGTCGCCTGAGCAGCGAGGTCGATCATATGTGCAATCGTGACACGATTCATCGCTGAAGTCTGAAGTGCCGGCGCAACCCCGACGTCGGCGAGCTTGCCGGCGGAAGTACCCTGCCCATCGCGGGAGAACGACGTCTCGGGCGACCACGCGATGAGCGCCTGGAACGCGACCGCGGTGAGGGCCGCGACAGAAATGACGAGGGCGGCAGACGTGGGCATGCCGGGTATAAGTGAAAAGATACGTGAGGCCAGGCGAGGCGGACGGCTTGCATCTTATAGGGGAAGGCCACGGTATAGCGGTGCAGTGGTCCCGACGATGTCGGGACGGGCGTCGACACTAGAATGGACCCGGTGGACGCGGAAGGCGCGGATAGCACTGCAGGCCCGGCGATCGTGGAGGTGCATTCCAGAGTAGGCAAGAGGAGAAGAGCGAGGTGAGTGATGGCGGAGGAAGAGAGGACCGAGCGTCACGTGTGGCGCGTCGAGCGAAGGAAACATTGCAAGGGATATGATATAACTCAGATTTACAGTAGGTTCAAGCATACTCATGCAGATGCACGCAGAAGTTGTCAGTCTTTCCTTTCTTGATCAATCGTCGTCTTCATCCTGGTCGAAGCTGTGTTGCTTCCGCCACGCCGCCGACCACTTCTTGATGTTGAAGCCCCTGCCGTGGACTCGTTCAGGGTAGCACCACTTCTTCTTGTACGCGTTGAAAAGCTCTGCTCCTTCGTAAGTTACAGGTACAGAGCGGGAGAAGTGGGCCGGACTGTTGAAGTCGTGTGCCGAGACTGTCTTGTTTTGCGAAACCGCCTTCTCCACCGCAGCGTGCGCCATCTAGGCGAGTACAAGAATGTCGGGCTCCTGCTGAGATATAGCTTCATAAGTGATTCATCATTGACAAGAAAAGAAGTGACCCACTGAGCTTTTCATTTTCTTGCGTGGCGGTTCCGGGTCCTCCTCCTCTTCGTCTTCGTCATCCTCCTCCTCTTCGTCCTCAGGAAAGGCCCCCTTCGGCGGCCGAGCGACGATCTCCTTCTTTGGCTCGTGCGGAAGACCAGCCCGCGCGAGCATAACACGGATGCTCGTGCCTGTAGTCGTGACGGTGTCCCCGATGGAGTTGAGTTGAGTGAGGAGAGCGTCGGCTGTCAAAGAGAACGTTGCCAATATTCGGGAGATCTGTATACTCATTAGCTCGGAAGAGCTATAAGAGTTGAGAGCAGGCGCATATATTCGGTCGAGAGCTTGTTATCATTTTGGAGCGCGAGTGCGACGGAATGCCAGGCCGCGCCGAAGCAGCGGGCGAGCGCCGTGAAGCACTCGACGTCGTCGACCATACTGTAAGCTTGCTCGAACGCCATCCAGAGCGTAAGCGCCTCGATCGCTTCGATGGTCTCCTTCGCAGTGGCACCCTTCGACTTGGCAAGTGCCTGGAAGGCCTTTAGCTCACCCTCTGTCAGGTTCACACATCCGTATGGGTAGAAATCGTTGTATATGTCTTTCGAGTATGTTATGAAGGGTACAGCATGTGTAAAAGAGTGCGACGCCCACATATCCTGCATGTCGGGGTTTCGCGCGTCCGCCTCCTCGTTCAGCGCGTTCAGCTTTTCGAGCACGTTCTCCGCCCAGAGTTCGGAGGGCGCTTCGTTCAAGAGGACGTAGCCCTCAGGCAGGTTCCCATCTGTGGGCGGAGGCGTGGGTGTTGCGGTCGCGTCGGGCATGATGATGGGAGGAAAGAGAGAAATTGGCGAGTGATGTCATGTTCGCCAGTGGTTGTGCACCAGCCCAGCTTGCGGCGGCCTCGACGGTTCTCCGTCCGCAGACTCGACGCGCTGTGAATATCGACCAACGAGTTTGAACGGAGGCACACAGCGTGGGCGATGTGAGGAGCCCGTCAATGCTTGTCAAAACGCGGTCACATGAGCTGCATCCACAGCTTGAGAACAAGCAGACACTTACGCTCGTAGCCGTCGGCCATAATTTAGAGATGACGACGGTTGCAAGAAAGCGTTACAAAGCAATATGTACATACGTAGCAGTTTAGATTCAGTCTGACACGAGATCGATCACTTCATTCGAGGGCACGGCCACGAGAATCGGCTCCGGTTTGACGCTCGGTCGAGCTCTGCTCGAGATCCGTGCCATTTGAGCCTGTATATTCAAATCAATCGAGGGCATTATGTGCATGATAAAGGGGTGCGAACCTCCATGCGCTCGAGTTGACCATTGAGCTCACCGATTTCGGGTGCCTCATCCTTGACCTCTAGGACGTCGTGTAGGATGGTGGCGGGAGGAGGTGCAATGCCCTGGGCTTGAAGTAGACCTGAGGGCGGGTAAAAATGGCGAAGAGAACGGAAAGCTGGCAAGAGTCATGGGAAAGAGACGTACCCAGTGGGCGATAACGGAAGATGAACTTGATGAACGGCGGCCCAATAACCTCCGTGAGCGTTGTTGAAGAGTTCGGTCGATTTGATAGAGGCCCAAATCTGCAGTATCCCGTCAGTTCTAGGTCACTCAAGACTCAAGAGCAAAGACAAGGAAGAGGACGCACCCGACGACGTGTGCCCCCGCCTTCTTCGAGCGCTCATGTATGGTCCCATCCGTAAGACTAACAGAACCCTTCTGGTGCCCAGTAGCTCGGGCACGGATGCGCACGGGTAGGACAGTCACCATGATCTCCCCAAGCGCCGCATTGCCGTAGCCCTCTGCGTCATCGTCATCTGCTCCATATCAGTGCAATGAAGAGTGCAAAGAAAGATGAAGGACGCACCAGTGGTGGTAAGAGGTGCGAACATGAGTAGTCGTCGTCGTGCGCCATCTGCACGAACGTCGCGGAGGGTGACGCCAGCATCGCAGCCCGTAGCCTCCAGCACCTTCTTCGACACGCGAACGCCGTCGACGTGGAAGCGCCAACTACTTGGCGGGCGCTCGGAGCGAGAGTCTGCGCATTTGATCACGAATGTCTATACAAGCAGCCAGTGAGATGGTGGTGGCAGTGGAAGAGGAGTGCGGCGCACCTTGCCCGACTCGGACGGGATCCAGCACGAGACGCAGGGTACACCCTGCGCCTCCGCGGTTGTGATATCATACTCGGATAGCTGGGTTCCATCTACAAGAACGCGGGCTTTGTAGGACTTGTACCTCATAGCGGCGGTACGACCAGGAGGAGGGGAAGAGGAGTGAGAGCTCGCGCTCATGTGACCGCGTTCGAAGCCCACTCCCCGCAGCGGGTAGGTTAATAGTAGATATATAGGGCAACTAAAGTAGCAAAATTACAAATGTTCATAGCGGCAAGAATATACCAGCACGTTCATAGCGGGTCCTCCAAGTTGGCTTTTATAGTCGGAGGTCAGGTCAATCGTGTCTTCTACCAACGGCTTCTTTCGACGACGGATAGCTTCCTGAGGGATTGGTTAGATGGTGGAGAGTCTGAGAGATAAGTGGCCGTACGTCAAGGCGCTCAATCTCAAGCAGCCGTTCGCGTCGTTCCTGAACTCTGGAGTCAGACAGCAATGGGAACGCACACTAGACACGCACCACGAGTTGTCGCAGCTCTTCATCGTCGTCCACGTCCCTTTTTCGCTTCATCTTTGAGGGTCCAGCGACGGCAGCGACGGTTTCCTGTTTTGCTTTCGACTTGATCGTCACAGGAACGAGCTGGACCTCAGGAGCAGGTTGGGCCGGCCGTGGTGCAATGTCCTGAGCTTGAGGCCAATCTGCGATCGAGTCATATAGTCGAGGTACGTAGAGCTAGAAGCCAGACACACCAAGAGGACGGTATCTGAATAAAAAAAATGTACAATTGCTAGGCCGGTAGCTGTGTATTGGACAGTTGATACCCAGGGCTTCGATCTGGATCCGGTGGGTCGTCCAAGCCTAGGTATAGATGAGAGTGTAAACACATGTCTAATCGATGAGCGGAGCAGCGCACGTCACACTGTGCATTCCACCCTTCTTCGACTTCTCGTGAATTTTGGCTGAAGGAAGGTTCTTCCGGCTTTCCGCAGTTGTTGGTTGACTACGCGCAGGCACGGACTTGGCCGGAAGAGTGTTGCCAGTGATTTGGATGGGTTGGACAGTGATACGGAGCTCGCCCCGCGAAGGGTTGTCCCGAATGGGTACAATACTATCGTCGTATGTGTCCAGGAGGTAGTGAGCTTTGCGAGTGTAGGCAGATGGGTGCCACGAACCTGTCGTCTGCAGAGGAGCAAACACCAACTGACAACGACTATGCCCGTCACTAGAAGACCGTAGTCGAGCCAAAGAGTCGCCGCGGTGCTTAAACCGACCGTGCTCTGGGCGCAGGATCCGTGTCTTTGCGATAGCGGCGTGCAGACCTGTCATCTGTATCGTCACGGCACATCAGTGTGAAGGACTGTATTCTTGGTATTAGTATCTGTCTGTATATGCTCGCTGCGAACGCACTCTGCCCGATTCGGACGGGATTCAGCAGGTGATGCACAATGTGCCCTCCTTGTCGACTGTTTCTTGGACGTCGTACTCAGGCAAGCGCTCGTTGTCCACCAGAGCATATGCATCGAACGTCTTGTGTCGTGGCATGGAGATGAATAGCAAGGTAGACGTGACGTGGTGGGTGAGGAAGAGGTGTGAGGGGGCGCACGTGATCGCGTCTTCGTTTGCGCTTTCTCTCACTGCACGTCAACTGTACTCTGCCTACCACTACTCTTTGTCTGCCATCATTTCTAACGCGGAGGCGCCATGCGTCTCGACGACAACCTGTACGTTTTCTTGGTGCGCTCGAGTGCACCAGAGGCTCGGCACGCTTTCGAAGCCTCGCCACACGAGCGACCATCCGGCAAAGTCTATATACCATGGATCCACAATGAGGCGCGTCACGCTATTATATTTTTGTGATAAACTATCTCGCTAACTCTTGTCTAGGCGGTACAGGTCACCTTACTCGACCAGAACTCCCCCTATGTTGGCGACACTGTAGTCATCCGATGGGACGGACGCGAAGTCTTCAGACGGCGTGTGATCCCTCTGCATCCGCTCACTGCTCTCGTGAACCCGACGCAAAGCGATAACCCGAACGAGATCGACTTCGAGGAGGGGAACGTGAATGGGTTCGAGAAGGTCAAATTCAGGATGCCGGCGGCGCCTGCAGATGGTGCTTCTCCTCCTTCGTGAATGGCGCTCTCCACTCACGACACCTGCAGATACCAGCGCCAAGGGTGGAATTATCGAGGTTCGGGTGTACGGACGTCGGGAAAAGGTGCCTGCCATGCTCCGTGAGGGCAGATCCACGCGTGGTTCGGCGAAGATTGAGGAAGAGAGCTTTCTCATTGGAGCAGCAAAATGGCACTATCGCGACGAAGGCATGTGGACGCGTCATCTCATGTCATCCATGCTTAACCTCCTACGTAGAGTGGATGAAAAAGCACGGGCGTTCGTTTCATGTCCACGCCGCCCGCCCTATCGTCTCCTCGTCATCCTCATCCTCATCGTCCTCATTGACATCGCTCTCTTCCGAGGAATCTTCAGCTACCGCTCTCTCGCCCGTTCCGACTCATAAATGGCATTCATCGTCCTCGACTTCCCCTCCTCGCTCTCGCGCCCAGCGATCGACTCCTCAGGAGTCTCCGAAGTGGGACACCATACAGTCTACTGATGGTGCCCTGCCGAAGAAGAAATTTGCGCCATTCCTGGAAATGTCAGGCGTGAAATCGGAGTCCAAACCTCGCGCTTCAGATACATCGGCCTCTTTCGAGCCGCGATACCCTCGTCCAGAGGTGGTCATCCTCTCTCGAAGAGCATCTCCATCCGAATCCGCCGCCAAGAAGACTTCGTCATCTGCACCACACGGCTCAAAAACGATGTCGTCTTCTTCTCATCCCTCCCGCTCAGTGGCTGGTCCAAGCAAACCACCGCCGCCCGGTTTCGCGAGACGAACCAAAAAGCCGAACGAAGCTCGCGACATCATGGCCTTGGCATGGCAAGGCTCTCGCACCAACATGGCTCCCCAGGGATCGGTAGGCGGGTTAACCTCTACGTCGGCTACATCTCCTCCCATCGCCCTTCCGCCCAACACCGGTTCGGCAGCGAAACAGACGCCACCTCGAACAGACGCATCCTCCATCTCGTTCACTCCTCCTTCTGCGGCGTCCAATTCTACGACCATTGTGCCTACCACACATAAATCCTCGTCCAGTCATCTTCCACTTTTCCCCTTAGCTCCCATCGTGGCGGCCCCTCTTCCATCAACACTGAACTCCACATCACACGTCTTGTTCAATAATGTACCCGCCATCGACTTTCGGATGCTAGCCAGTTCATCACTGTCAGCACCTCCGCGTCGCGCGGAGACTCTTGTTGAAGTGCCAGGTACGTCCGCATATACTGTTAATCGGACTCGAATAACGACTGTACAGAAACCTTGGGCACGAAGCTCCCGTCAACATCTAGCGCTTTCGCTGCCGCCCGTGGCGTTGACGCTTCCTCGTCACCCGATGATGATGAAGAACACGCAGATCAGTTGGCGCGTAAAAGGCTGGCGAAGGAAGCAATCACTCTCAAGATCGATCGCCTGCATTTGGAAATGACTGGACTTCGTGATCAGAATGCGGAACCAGGTTCCGACATGCTCTTGAAGGGGAACCTTCTGCAGCAAGAGCTATGTCGCACAAGCGTACGTGATTGGAACACATCTATGAAGGGGTTCGTGCTGAGCATGATCGTAGATCGAGATCAACACCTTGGTGGAGAATTATCATCCGCAGAGGCTGAGTAAGGAGGAGATGTACAACATGAAGTGCGAGACTCTTGACCACCGCGAGAAACTGGTCGAGCTGCGGGTGCGCCTTCTTGTGTTCATATTCACATGTTTTGTCAACTGACTCTCAATCACCAGCTGGCCGAGCTCGATCTTCGGGATGCCATGAGGCAACAGGATCCGAAGGGCAAGCGCAAGCTCGACGCAGAAGAGAGGGCAAGGCACGTCCGTCGCAGGAGCAACGATGTGACTGTGGACGAAGTTGTGTAGGATCATACTGTAGTACATAGCTATGGATCTTGTTGGACTGGCACTGCCGCTCGACGCTTACGAGGTGTGTGCAAATCCCAAATTGAGGTCTTGTTCAAATTCACCGAATCAACAACACATGTTGTGTAAGTTCAATGTGAATTACGATGAACAGTGATTCCAGCATCAGTCAGACGTGAGATCGATCACGTCTGACGAAGTCATGAGTTTGCGACGCTGCGATACCGGCTCACTCTTGACTTGCGCCGTTCCTACGCCGCGTTTACGCTTCTGGATCTGTTCAATCTGTTCCTAAAGCAAAGCTATGAGCTCGAACGGTGCACTCAGTTAACCAGCTCATACTCGAAGACGACGGATCTCCTCGTCGTCCGTATCTGCATCCGCGTCTATTTCACCCTTCACTTCCACTTGGAGAGCAGGCACTGGCGTCGAGGAGCGAGGATTTGGAGCCTCAGCTGCTTCCGGAGGTGGTGCAATACCTTGCGCCTGTAGTAATCCTGCGAATAGATAAGCAAGTGTGTTATATGCAATAGCTGCCTGTTGGTATCACAGACCTAGGGGACGATAACGGAACACAAAGGTCACGAAAGGCGGCCCAGTCCTTTCAGTCATGAAGCCTCCCCTCTTCGGTTTTGCTACAAGCGGGCCCAGTCTGAGGACGTTATGACAGGTTCGTCCCTCTGAGAATGCATCCTCACTTCACGTTGTGTACGCCGGCCTTCTTGGAACGCTCATGAACTCGGCTGTCAGTGAAAGCAGCATCTGCTGATGTGGAGACAGTATTCCTCTTTGTGACGCGCACAGGCATGATACAGACTTGAATACTCCCAAGCTCTGCGCTGACGGGGGCATGCAATAGCGCATCATCATCTGCGCACTCGGTTCAGCGCTTCAATTGCGTCATGTGCTTGACTTGCCTGTAGTTTCGAGGTTCCCAAATAGTAAGGAGCGAGACCCGCCGTCAGCTCTGATGTGGGAGACCGCGATGTTTTTGTGGTTGGTCGAGAATGGGCCATGGCTTGCGCGCAGGATTTTATCGGCCACTTGCGTCCCATCCACGTGAATCAGATGCCTTGTTGCATCGCGAGGGAGAGCATGATCGTTCTCCGTATGAATAGACAATGTCTGCAGGTCTTCATGGCGTCCCTAGTCAAACGCTGGCAGATAAGCGCGTACCTTTCCTGCCTCAGAAGGAACCCAGCACGAGACCCTGGGAGCTCCAGCGCCGTCCGTATCGACAGATATGTCGTACTCGGTCAAACGGGTGCCATCAACCTCGATGTGTGCTCGCAGGAAGTCGTAGGTCGGCATGGTCAGGAGCAAGAGGTTTCGCGCTCACGTGGACGCGTTGCTCCTTTCCCTCCTCCTCTCATCTTGCTTTGGAGTCGCGATGCCCATACACGGGGTCTACGATGCATATATCGAAGTCGAGGGAGCTCGGCTTCCAGAATACGATGCTTCTATCGCCAACGACGCGCCCGATGGCGTTCCCGTCGTGACTTGCTGGGTACCTTCGCAGAGTGGCAAGGTCGTACTCTGCCGCCATGCCGTGAAAATGAATATGTACTTATCTTCACTCAGACTTTTAAGATTACCTGCGAGGACCGCTCCATTCCGCGACCCGCAATGTCCTGTGACTTTCATGTGGACGGTATCAGTGCTGGCAAGCGCATCGTGCGAGCGGACCACGGCCCGTTCGCAGCTCCAGGAAATTCGAACAATTATCTCGATTATTTGACCGTGCAGGGTATCCGCCGAGAGCCGGCTTTCGCCGACCTCGAGTTGACGGGTGCGCCCGCTCCTAGCCTTCTCAGTATTGTACTGATAAGCTCTGTCGCAGACGACGACGCTGCACTGGGACAAGCGCCGAATCCAAAATTGGGCGAGCTTAGCATGCAGGCTCAGCCAGTCATGGTTGTCACATATGTGGCTAGTGCTTTCCTAGCGTCCGAAGTGGCACTAGGCACGAAGAAGGTGCATGAGCGATCAAAAAAGGCTGGCGTCCACAGCGTGGGGTACAAGATTCTTCCCGTATCCCAACTAAAGCTCATCATGCTTTAGTCTCGGCCCTGTACTTCAAACCCCGGCATTAGGGAGCGTTACTTATAACAATATCGGCAAGCCTGCTGTCACTTTCGTATTTCGGTACAGACCGCTAGGTACGTCAGTACTACCTTTCTCTCGTACGGACCCTCTTTTATGCGCCACAGCCTTACTCCAGGCCCAAGGCATCGCCCCTCCTCCCACTCCCGCTCCCGCTCTGTCTCCATCCCCGCCCCCTGTTCGGCGCCCCCCATCTCCAGAAGTGGAGATCAAGGAGGAGGTCGACAACGCGGACGAGGACGCAGAGATCCTTCGTCTTCGAGTGCGTTCACAGCTACATGAGTTGATGATTCACTCTGACATCGAACCAGGCACAAATCGAGTCGCTCAAGAAGCGCAAGCGCGCAGCCGAGCCCAAGATCAAATCCGAACCTGCGGCTAAGCGACCTCACTCCAACGACGTCATCGACTTGTGCTCAGATTGAGTACACCTCGTTTTTCACTTTGCCGTCCTCGTTCTACCCCTGCCCACACTCTCTCCCTGCCCCACGCTTCTCGCCCACACTCCTCGTTTGATCCTGTCTCCCGCCCATACAGTAACCCCCACTTTAGTCCTGTAAACCTACCCTTATACTGTATCGCTTTCCACCACACCGTCGTTTGATTGAAGAAAACCGAGTGAATTGGAACAGAGAGTATAATGCAAGACAACTACGGGCCGCCTGCGAGGGCAATGATGTTCGCCACGCCCTTCTCCATCGCAACGCAGGCACGATGGACGCGTCCGCCACGAACAAATTGTTCGTGTTCATGACCTTCAGGTTCGCGTCTACGACATAGCCGATGGCGGCCGAGCCGACCCAATGGTTCGAGCCAAGGTCGCCGACGGGGTAGCCCGCGACGAACTGCGGGATCGAGACCTGCGCGAGGTCGTGCTGCACGAGCGTGATGCTCGGATCCGCCCTGGCCTCGGCGACAACGTCCTGCAGCGCCTGCGTGAGCACGGCCTGGTCGACCGCGTCCTCAAACCACGGGTTCACGAGCGTCGTCATGCTCAGCGTGGGCGTAATCCCGATCCGCCCGCGTGAGGTCAGGCCCTGCGAGAGATAGACGGTGATCGTGAAGATCGTCTGGTTGTTGTACGCCGTCGCGGAGCCCGGGACGAGCGGGAGCGCCGCGCCGGGACGCGCGGTACCCTGCGCGTAGCGCGTGCGGCCGTCCGACGAGGAGTATGCACGCCAGAAGTTCAGGCGCGGGGACGGCGAGGCGAGCACGCCGGAGCGGTTCTTCACGTACTTTGCCGCGTCGGCCGCAGGCGGGCTGTTGTAAACCGTGGCCCAGTCGTTGTACCTATAACATGTCAGATTGAGATACGCGCACGACGAAGATGGGCGCGCTCACGAGTTAATGGACGGCTGCGAGAACACGAGGTTCACGGATGGGTTGTCCGAGATGTTGTATCCCACGGGCAGGTTGATACACTGGCTCGTCGGCGGCATAAGCGGGCCCTGCTTCGCATTCGCCTGCACGATCTGGAGCTGGTCCGTCGGCCCGATGCCCGACTGGAACAGGATGCGCGCCGAGCCGAACGTGCCCGCGGACAGGATGACGCGGCCCCTGGTGGTCAGGGTGTACACGCCCTGATTCGTGCGCCCATCCGAGATCTGCGCGCCGCTGCGGAGCACGTTCGTGACGAGCTTGAAGTTGGCGCGGGCCCTGGCGGTCTGGAGGTAAGAGACGACCGGGCCGGAGCGCAGGCCGCCCGCGACGGCGAACTCGGACTGGCCGTACGCGTGGTCCTTGAAGCTCGGGTTCGCGTTGATGGAGATGTTCGAGTAGCCGGCCTTGTTGAGGAAGCCGCCGACGACGGCGAAGACCTGGTCGAGGTACCACTGGTTGTCCGTCGACGGCCGGTTCATGCTCGGCAGGCGCGCGGTGACCATGTTCGTGTACGGCTGGATGTTCGTCCATGAGCTCGGCCAGCCGTTGCCGGTTGAGAAGTCCTCCGGAGAGGGTTACCAGTAGAGGGCGCCGTTGATGGCTGAGCCGCCGCCTACGAGACACCCAGCGAGCGAAGAGATGTCTGTGGCGGTGTTATGTGAAATGTATGAGATGAATTCGAGAAGATGGAGGCATACCAGAGCACCACCAGAACTGGTTCGGCGCATTGAACAGCGACTCGAACTCGCCCGGGATGTCGAACCGGGTGTAGTTCGTGCCCTTTGCCCACGCAGGTTGCTCCGTGCCGCCGGTGATGCCGTACGACGGGCCGCCGCGCTCGGTGAGGAGGACCTTCTTCCCGGCCTGGGAGAGGCGGTCCGCCGAGATGAGACCGCCGTACCCGGCGCCGACGACGATGTAGTCGTACGCGGGCGAGAACGTGGGGAGCGCAACAGTGGAGGTGGAGGAGGGCGAAGTGGACATCGGCGAGGTGGAAGAGGTCTTGGTCGTGCTACTGCCGCCGGTGAGGAAGCCCTGGTAGCCCGCAACGTGCGCGCCCGAGAGCTGGACGGGCGCGATGCTGGCAAAGTCGTGCTGCTGGAAGCTCGAGTTTGCGTTGGAAGGAGTGGTGACCGCCTTGGACGAAGTCGCGTATCCGTACCCGTTTTGCTCGGTCTGGTCGACCGAGCCTGCGCTGGGAGAGGACCATGCTGATGCACCACGGTTAGTGGACGATGCATGTAAGGGAACGCCATGATACTCACAGACACAGTTCTGGCAGCGGAAGACCCAGCGCCAGTGGGTGGAGTTGATGGTCGTGTAAGGCAGGGTAGTGATGGTTGGACCAGGCCAGTAGTATGGGTACACGGTGCCTCTGACAATGCGTTCATCAGCAGACGTACTTTCAGGCTCATAGGCAGTACTCACTCTGCCCACCGCGTGGTGAAGACGATGTTATTCCCATTCGGCCACGCCACGATGAGTGGAAGGTCCGCCATGCCCGGCCCGAGCGCGATGCCGGCCCACTTGGCGCTGATGGGTGCGATGAGCTCGCCGATGAACTCGCTGCCCGTGGTCGAGGTCGGGAACATGAAGCCGAAGGTGAAGTCGATGTCCGAGTCGTACGCGCCCGCGAATGGGAGGACGGAGGCATCGGTGTACGAGATTGGCTGCTGCGCGAGCGCCGCGCCCACGAGGGGGAGCGCGCTGAGTAGGAGACGGCCGAGCATCGTGGACGACGACGTGTGTGGTTGTATCGATGGGCTCGCACGCTTATATATGCGGCGAGGAGATGAACTTGGCGGGAATGGCCCGGAATATCTCAGCGTCCAACGCTCCATGGCTCTGGCACGGGCAGCCAGATCGCAGCAATGAGGATCTGGTAGGAATCCGACGGCTGTGCTTCATGGGAAGCTCGGCTGGCGGACATTGTACCTGAATTGGATGAACGTCAGCTCCAACCAGGCAGCACATGAAGGACGGGACAATCACCGAGAAATTTGGCGACTACCATGCCTTTTAGCTAAGCCACTCCACTTGTTTCACATAATGGTACCTCGCAGTCGCATGTATGCGCTCTTTACCGCTCACAAGAAGCAGTTAT
Organism: Limonomyces culmigenus; assembly: GCA_002233555.1. Classification (NCBI taxonomy): domain Eukaryota; kingdom Fungi; phylum Basidiomycota; class Agaricomycetes; order Corticiales; family Corticiaceae; genus Limonomyces; species Limonomyces culmigenus. The sequence continues at coordinate 136,395 of LCTX01000235.1, read as the reverse complement.
CCAGCTCCTACGGAGATCGACGGAAGAGCACAGAAGCAAGAACGGAGTGCCCCCATGTGCAGCAGTCACTGTGTCTTCTTCCCGAGCTGCGTACCACCTGATAGTCGAGTACTCCGCCAGTCGAACCTCCGCTAACTGAGCCCGAGATCGAGCATGCGCATGACTGCGAACTGTCCGCTGAGCAGGGCAATCCTGTGGAAAGACGAGACACGAAGTATAGCATTTTTTTAAGGAGGTCGGACCACCATCGAAGATGCAAAGTGTTAACAAGTGTCGGGGGCTAGCAGAGGAAGGACACGGGGACGAGGCTGGCTGACGACCAAGCTGATGAGGTCTACGACGGCGGGGCTCCCGGACCTCGAACGGCGGCTTCAGATTTTATAGTCGGACATCGCTTCCTCGAAGTTGTGCACGGCGCCAGCCGAAAGAGCTCCGAAGCCGACGAGCACGCGCCGCGGATGGCGGTCCAAGACGATGAGCGCAACCGCAACGCCGGTCCGGCGCCCTGCCCTGCTGCCCACGATCACGTGTGCTGCCCGCTTCACTTTCTCTCAACGCCGCCCCTGCCCGATGCCGCCCTTCCGGCTGTTCGACGCCTTCGTCGAGGTCGACGGCGTGCGCGCGCGCGAGTACGACGCCCGCGTCAAGGTCGACGCGCTGGGCGTGCCGTTCGTGACGTGCTGGATCCCGTCCGAAAGCGGCAAAGTGCGTAGCGCTCCTGCTCCGCGCGCGCTTTTGTGCATTCGTTGACGGCGGCAGAGGTTCACGGTCCGGTGCGAAGATCACCGCTTCCCGCGCACGGGCGACGAGTACGTGTTCGCGGTCGACGGCGTATGCGCGCGCAGCTGCGTCATGCCGCACGACTACCGCCCGCCCGACGGCGGGCCGACCGTCGCCGCGCTCGAGTCCATCCCCGGCGCGGACGGCCACCGCGCCCTGCTCTTCACGGACCTCTCCGGCACCGGTGCGCTCCCCGCCCCTCCCACTCCCCTCCCTACCCGACCCGCTCACAGGGATGCAGACGACGAGAGCCTGCGCGACGCGCAGGGCAACCTGGGGCGCGGCGACATCAGCATCATCATCACGCCGATCCGCGTGGTGGGCTACGGGCCGCCCGTGCGCCGGGCCGTCGCGCTCCCCGCGACCGCGAAGGCGGGTGGGCACGCGGTGCAGTGCGTCGCCCCCGAGCAGCGCGGGCGCGGGCGGGAGCTGACGGATGCTAGGGCGGGCGCGCACGTCGCGGTGCCCGAGACGTACACGATCCACACGCAGCGCGTCGGCCCGCCGTTCGCCATCTTCGTCTTCCGCTACCGGCCCCTCAGTACGCCGCTCCGTGCGCCAGGCGACAGGCAACACTGACGGGCAAGCGACAGGTCTTCTGCAGGCGCAGGGCATCGCGCCGGCGCACACGCCACGCTCGGGGCCGTCCCCGCCGCGCTCCAAAGCGGGGCTCGACGACGACGACTCCTCGTCGGACGAGGACGAGATCGCGCGGCTCGAGGTGCTCCTCCTCCTCTCTCTCCACCCCCGTCGTCCTAACCCACCCAGCAGGCGCGCCTGCACACGCTCCGCAAGCGGAAGCGCTCCACGAGCCCGAGCCCCCGCGTCAAGGACGAGAGCAGCGTGCCGAGCCCGCGCCGCCCGCGTATCTCGAGCGCCCGCGAGGACGTCATCGATCCCCAGCTCCTGGCTGAGTCCATGTAACCCGCACTCCCCGCCTGCCAGACTTGCCAGTCTCTTATCTTCGCCGCCTACATAATCCCCCCTTACTATCCCGCCGTACCCCTGCCCAGCCGTGCTTGTTGTAGTCGTACGGCGCTCCGATGTACCACGTCTATGCAGAAACACGACGAACTCGAGCCGTTGCGTCGCGATCACGTGGAAGCGATCGCTTTCTTCCCGCTCTTCCTCCTTGCCCCATTTGACCTCGATTACCATGCCGCTTCACGACTCGTACGACATCTACATCGAGGTCGATGACGTTCGGCTCCCGGAGTACGACGTCAGCGTCGACGCGACTACGTCTCCGCCGACCGTCTTGTGCTGGGTACCCTCGCAGAGTGGCAAGGTACTGGGAAGTTACGGCGCTGAAGCGTACATCTAAAGCGTTCAAACAAACCTTCGCCATCTGGTGTAATAACTTGAACACACCCCGCCACGCTACCCGCTACATGTATCACATCAACGGCGTCCGCGTAGACGACCGCATCTGTCGAGCCAACTATGGTCCCTTTTCAAGAACGTCCTCGTTCATCAAGCTAAGCGGTGTACCCGCTGGTGGAAAGCGACACCAGCTGGCCTTCTCGGATCTCGAACTTACCGGTACGCCCCCCTTTTGCCCCATTGCTACTTGACGCTAATGCGGGTTCAGACGATGACGAGGCTCTGCACGAGCAGCCCCATTCGGTCCTGGGGGAAATCCGCATAGTGATCCAGACGATCGAAGTCCTCACGCGCTATGAGGCGAAGGCGCCCTTCGCGGACGTCATCCTTTCTTCAGGGAGGGTACACGAGCGCTCGAAAAAGGCGGGTGTGCATACCGTCGGGTATGTCCATGTACTTTGGGTCTCGATCCGCATCTCTGATATAGCCTAGGCTCGGTCCTTCGAGCGAAGATAAAGTTCCCTGGCTCGTCACCTCCAGGCCGGGTGGACCTCTCTCCTTCAACTTTGTGTTCCGCTACAGACCACTCGGTACGTTCACCTGTAAACGTCTGGATGATCTCCTACATCAATTTCTCCTTGCTCTCCTTCAAGCTCAGGATATTGCGCCACCACCCACCCCCGCGCCCTCTCCACCTCCACCTCCCCCTCCACGCCGGAGTTCCCCAGACGTTCCCGTTAATGGAGAAGACTCCGATGACGACGAAGAAATAGAGCGCCTCCAGGTGAGTCCTCAACCTGATTCTTGCTCCAGAGTCGTCGTAACGATCGAACAGGCACGAGTCGACTCCCTGAAGGAGATTGAGCGCTTGCAGGTAAAGCTCTTTACATGATCATCTTCGCACATTAACGAGCGATCATAGGCGCAACTGGACGCCTTGAAGAAGCGCAAGCGTGCTGCCGTGCCCGAAGTGGCGGTCAAGGCCGAGCCAGCCTCCCAGCGCCGAAGGGTCTCGACAAATCCGGACTTGATAGACTTAACGTCAGACTGATCTAGCTTCTTTCATGCTTACCCTACACACTTCAACTTACCTTACTCACTCCTGCTCTATCATTCGCTCTACCTTGCTTTACATGCCCCTTAGGTAAATCTCTTACTACAATTGTCCATAATGTCACGCGTTTTCTCCTCTCTCCGTTGCGTCGCATACATCATTTACAATATGGCTGGTGCCGGTGCCCGTCGATAAGTCTTGGTGATGGTTATAGTGAGAGGTCAGGACGCACGTGATTTCTCTTACTCCTTCTCCATCTCTCCCTCATCACGCTCTATTGAAATGGTCCATTTCCCTCTATCATCTACTCGATCGATTTCTGATGATCGCGTCAAGTCTGGCTGGCAGATCCGCATGTCCACATCTCGGCGTGTGCCGTACTTTTACAACATGAACACCCAGGCATCCGCCTGGGAGAAGCCGCCCGAGCTTTCCGACGCCGACGTTAAGGGTCTCCCTGGCTATACGGAGCACATTGGTAACGGCAGCGGTACGGGCGAGCGTCCTGCCCGTGTCCGCGCTAGCCATCTGCTGGTGAAGCATGCGGCTTCTCGCCGACCAGCGAGCTGGAAGGAAGTGTGTCCTTCTTCTGCCACTACTACTCACCTGGCAACATTATAAACGTAGACAATAGTCCAGCATCACGCGCAGTAAGGAGGACGCGATTGCGATCCTGCGCAACTACCAAGCGCAGATCAATGGGAGTGCAGACAAGTTCAGCGCGCTCGCCCAGCAGCACTCGGACTGCCCGTCGCACGAGAACGGCGGCGACCTCGGTTGGTTTGAACCCGGACAGATGCAGAAACCATTTGAGACTGCAGCCTTCGACCTCCATGTCGGCGAGACGAGCAACGTCATCGATACGGAAAGCGGCGTGCACCTCATCATGCGTACGGGATGAGTTGTAGCTTTTCATCACACCTCCAACCATACCTATCTCTCATCTAAGAAACACAATCTCATACTATGCAAAAGTGTCAAGTTATAACGGGTGTTTGATCAGGTTTCTTGTCCTTGACGAGCTGACAGCAGATCTTACGAGAACATCGCCTCAAAGACAGCAGTGGCCAGGAATTGATGAGCCTTCTCCGAGAGATGGAGTTCATCAATCCATACCTCATCATCGTCGGTCATATCAAAGTTGGTGGGCTCGTCGATGATGCTGGTAAGTATGCGATGCTGTGAAAGCAAGAAAACATTCGTTTTCGGTGTCGAAGAAGCGAACGCCGAGACTTGCGTATTGAGCAGGGCATTCCACGCATCATAGCGTGGCTTCATGAGAAAGGACATGCCAGATGTTTGACCTGAACTGATCTAAGTTGATATTCCCAAAAACGCGGGAGGCCTACCCACATCCGCGTGACCGATCGATAGGAGGCATGTCGAGGAAGAGGAAGTTGCGGGCCTTAGCTTTTGAGTAGAGCTCTCGTGCTGCATCAAGCATCGTCTCGACGATATCTTTAAGATCGTCTTCCCAATGGGTGCCGCAGTCATTGATACCAAAGGCCAGCACTAGATTGAAGGTGGGTTCGTGACCAAAAAACATGATGATATAGAAGACATTCGTACCATATACAGTCGCCTTTGGAGCGAGTGCCGAAGGTGGTGCAGAGCCATCCTTGCACATCTCATGAAATCGAGATAGCTGTGACACCAAGTCGAGGTGACAATCTGAATCTTCCTCTGCCGTGGCACCAGGCACAGCAAAGTTTTGAACACGCTCGTCGTCGAGACCGAGGCGACCAGTCAAGAAGTGAGTCTGAGACATGTAAGACACGCGACAGGAGTGGAGAAGGTATGACTTACCCACGTCGACACACCGTCCCATGCCTTGACACTATACGAGTCTCCACTGAGGTTGACGTCAGAGTGGCTATCGGAGATGTAAAGCTGATACGCACAACACTACAAGATTGAGGGCAGATGCACGCCCTGCCCATGTCTTTGCGCTAGCGACTAGGAGGACCTCTGAAGACGATCAACAGATTCAGACGTACTGTTATGGTTGCGATACCGATATACGCACCGGACGGAGCGATCGCTCTTGTGCTCGACATGGTGGTTGGCAGTCAAGGAGCGAACGGCTTACGTACTCACCGAAGTGACTCCGCGCATAGATGCAAAGGGATAAGGTGCCGTTTGGGAGCTCGGTTACGCCGTCTGTTGGTGTAAGTGGTCGGTTACAGTTCCAACGGAATGGCTCGGCGGCATGAGATTGCTGGTGGGAGTTACGGGCGCTTGTTGACCCTTCATGCTCTCCTGCTACTTATTGCGTCCACGCCAGCTCAGCCGCCTTGCGCCTGTACATTGTAGTCTATATAAGAGCTTCCTATAGTCCATCCATGAGCAAGCTGTAGCCTGTATCAGCCGAGAGTCGTTGCGCGCGTTTCCCTGGCTCACATCGCGCTCCAAGTTGCTTGTCCGCCTCTCGTCTGGCCTTCCTAGCACTGATCACCACAACCGCTCTTGCTTATCTGAGCCTAGCATCCTGGGCTCGATCTACATTGCTCTGCTCATGTACTTGAATAGTGCTGACCCTGCTCTCCCAGTTGCATCCTCGTCGCGGCCTAGCCACAGCTATGTGTGTTCTAAATGTACTCTTGTTTTCTTAGCTAGGATAGTGAAAGATGCAATGACTATTGTGTTTACGAGGATACGGGTCTCGTCGTCCATCGAGGAGAGGTGAGGAAGATTGGCGCCGCCCCAGCCGACGGGGTCACACCGGCTGTCACGCGTTCCGTCGGAATAGGATCGTAACCGACCAGTTACGCCAACAGACGGCGTAACCGAGCTCCCAAACGGCGCCTAAGGATTCAAGTGCTCACGTCTCATGATCTCACATGTATATACATACATTCAATGAAACATGGCACCGAACATTGTCTCAGCGATGAGATGGTGTACATCCTCGGTGAGATGCAGAGAGTCGGCCCATATACCGTCCTGATCGACCCCAAACTCGACGGGTTCGTTGAGTATCTCTGATAGTATGCGGTGCAGGGAGAAGAGGAACACGTTGGCTTCGGGCGCGCTCGCTGATAGATTCACGAGATGAACTCCAAGGCGAGTATTCCATATGTTGTAGCGAGGCTGCAGATGAGTTGCGAGCTCAAAAGTGATACCTATCTTCCTTTCAGCCGTAGTACTTGTATTGTGAAAGAAGACGGCCCAAACTTTCGGGAGAGCGATCAATGGGTGGAACATCCACAAACAGGAAGTTGCGTGCATCACGATCCGTGTAGAGCATGCGAGCGGCGTCTATAAGCTTTGTGACCAGGGGGTCGAGACCATCTTCAGGGGTCCTGGCGCAATCGTTGATGCCAAAAGAGAACACTGATGATGTCAGAGCCAGTACTGAGAGAACATCAGAGGAATGCACCGTAGATGGTTGATTCTGCTGGGAGAGCATCGCTCGCACACAGAAATTCCGTGACGTGTGCCGCAACTTGATTTGAAAGATCATCGGCTAGGGATTGTCCAGATACTGAATAGTTGTGGACATTTCGGTCGTCGATCTGCAGCATCGTCGCTAGAGCCGCGGTCTGCAGCCTGTTAACTTGATTTGAGCGTGGGTGGCAGGGATCTACTGACCCATGTGGTGACACCTCTGAAGTTAGCAACGCTGTAAGAAGCTCCACTGGAGATTTGGTTATTTATAATCGCACATCTGAGCGAATCATGCCTACAAGACAACTAGATGGCGAGCGGACTCTTGTCCTTTCCACGAGGGTGCACTGACGAAGGAGACGTATGCTGGAATTGGCGATTAGATCACGTAGTTTTGTAGTGTATACCATGGAGAGCCGACGTGAATTCATAGTATCTCGTCCTTTACAATCGCATTCCTTGTACCGAGAACGATGAAGAAGTATAAAGATAAGAGGCAAGTACCCGGGCCCGCTCGTATGCGTTCCCGATTTGGACACGCCTTGACAAAAGACTCCACCTCAATAGCGAGTCATCAACAACGACGAGCTCGCCTCATGGACGTTTCTACTCTATATAAGCTGAGACGCTCAGGATGTGCCATTACCTAGCCGTTATTCTCCTTCACTCTTGCCGACTGCGTCGGCATCCAGCGCCGGTCGCCCCTCCCACTTCTACACTCCCTCCAATAGCCTCGTACCGGACATCATGAGGACCTCGACTTTCATTGCTCTGCTTTTGACCTGCGGCGCAGTCTCCGTGCCCCTGCCGCGTCAAGCGTCGTCTGTGTCCCAGGCAGATATGGCTACTATCGTCTCGCTCATTCCGGACCTTGGAGTGCACGCGCCTCTCCAGCCAACGGGTATGTCGAGTTGTTTCCCCAAACTTCCGCGAACTTGCTAACATATTCATTTTAGGCCATGGAGACTGCTTCGGACCCGTCGCTGGTGCGAATGGGCAGAACATTAGCGTCCCATGCTCGTGTCCTCCCAACCGGGTCGTCTACATCGACGTACGTCCTTCTTTCCACCTCTCATACAAGCGGTCTAACCGCCAAATAGTCTCTCGTGAAGAACGTCCTTGCTGGGTTTGCGGTCAACAACACGGCCGTCAAAATGACCTTCCCTCTTGGTAACACGACAGAGGACGCCCAGGCACGCATCACCGCCGCGGAGATCACCCTCCAGAACCTCATCGGTCCCGGAATCGGGTGCCCGGCGTCGGCGACTACTCTCGGGGTAAGTAATCTCGCGCTCTTTCTCCGCTACATGTCCTGACCGTATGTCCAGGCGCAGTCCAAGGCGCTCGCTGCGGGTGCCAGCGGGAACTCGACATCCACGCTTCTGACAGCTACCTCTTCTACCTTCTCCACTTCTCCCTTCTCGACATCCATCATTTTGCCCGCGTCGTCATCCACTTCCATTGCCTCTGCCGCGCCATCCTCATCCGGCGTACCCACCGCCGACCTCATTGCCTCCTTTGCCCCTTCCCTCGGGGCAACACCACCTCTCCCTCCTACCGGATTTGGCGACTGCATCGGCCCCGTACACAACGCGTCCGTGCCCTGCTCCTGCCCGCCCTCCCACGACGCCTACATTACCGCGTTGACCGCGAATGTTCTCGCCGGGCACGCGCTGAACAACACCGGCGTTGCCATCGCGTTTCCCGTTGGGAACACCACCGCCGAAGCACACGCGCGGATCACGGCCGCCGCTGTCACACTACAGAACCTGGAAGGCCCGGGCAAGGGATGCCCGCTCACGAGCACGACGCTCGGTGTACAAGCGGCGGCGCTCGATGCTGGGACCGCCTAAAGTAGAAAGACTCGTGTAGCATATCACCATATGTATTCTATATCATGTTCGTACCTGTAAGCTCGGGGGAACGTTGTTTATGTCATATTTCACAAAACGCGATCATGTGGGCGAGTTTGTGCTCTTGCTGATCCTCCTTTCTGTCTTCGACCTGCATAACCATGCCGGTGCACGGCTCGTACGACATATACATCAAGGTTGGAGACGATCACCTGCCTGAATATGACGTGAACATCGACGCAGGCACGTCTCCGCCGACCGTTTCGTGCGGGTGCCCTCGCAAAGTGGCAAGGTATGTGGAATTCATGGCGCCGGAGCGTCCGTCTGAACTGTCGCGCCATACCTTCTCCATCAGGTGCAACAACCTAAACACTCTCCGCCACGCTACAAAATACATCTTCCACATCGACGGCGTCCACGTAGATGACCGCGTTTGTCGCGCCGACTACGGTCCATTCCAGAAAGCGTACTCGGAGATCCGCCTGGGCAGCTTACCCACCCCGGGCGGACGGCGCGCCATGGCGTTCTCGGACCTCGAGCTCACAGGTACGTACTCCTCTCCCTCGCCGCCCCTACGTGTGCCTGACGAGACTGCAGACGACGATGATGCTCTGCACGAGCAGCCGCATCCTTCCTTGGGCGAGATCCAAGTAATAGCCCAAAAGGTTGTCGTGACCGAGCGCCACAAGGAGAAAACGCCCTCAGCAGCCGTCACGCTCTCTTCTGGGAGGGTGCATGAGCGCTCGAAGAAGGCGGGAGTGCACAACGTCGGGTACGTACGTCACCTTTGTCGCACAGCACTATGAGAGACTGAGATGGGACAGGCTTGGAGCTGTCGTTAACAGGGGAGACTCCATGCGGGTCAGATCTAAGGCCATGGGACCTCCCTTCCTCAATTTCGTGTTCCGGTACAGACCACTCGGTGCGTCTAACTCATGACATATGGTCGCTTCTGTCACCATTTCCTCTCAGCTTTGCTTCAAGCACAAGGCATCGCTCCTCCACCCGCTCCAGCGCCCTCTTCATCTCCACCTCCTGCCCATCGCCGGCCGTCGCCGGACGTCGAAGTCAAGCCAGAAGACCCTGAAGACGACAACGAGATCCAGCGCCTCCAGGCGAGTTCTGCTTCGTATTCTTGCTCCAAGACTAAACTAACGACCGAGTAGGCCCAGATCAACTCGTTGAAGATGCGCAAACGCGCCGCTGCGCCCGGGGCGTCGGTTAAGACTGAGCCTGTTCTCCAGCGGCGAAAGATTTCGAGCGAGCAGGACGTCATTGACCTGACATCAGATTGAGCCGCCATTCTTTCCCGTCTGAAGCCCTACCTCACTTTCCATGCCCTATAATTCGCTAGCCCTGTTTACTTATCTTGTAATCGATCCTCTGTAACGCTTCGTATGTTTGTCATCGTAAGCCTGTACCTCTATGCACATGTACTCTTCCTTGTAATTTTTATGACTGGCAAGATATTCCTGAGGCGTGTTGGGAAGAGAACGTGTAGAGCAATGGATCGAAAGCAAAAGGGTATCAACGCAATACAGATACAGTGCATCAACCAGAAGGATCGTCCCACATCTTGGGACACAGTCGTTCCCGCTCAAACTCGGGGAAGAGGCCCGGCTCTGGCTTCGCGATATACCGCTGCCCATCCTGGTCCTCCGCAATCGCGTCCCACACCGTGCTCTCATCGAACAGCGAGGGCGGGTACTCGGTCTCGTCGAACAGCGGGGCGTCCTCCTGCATCGCCTCCCCGCTCGGCGGCGCATACAGCCAGTCGTCGACCTCGTCCTCCTCGCTGCTGCTCCCCATCTCCTCCGCGCGCCGCCGCAGGTTGCGCCGCCACGCGCGGAGCGGCGCGCCCAGCCGGTCGACGCGCATGCTCCGGAAGAGCGGGACGATGTATGGCCTGTCGATGGGATCGATGTCGAGTGTTGGGGGCACGACGTGCCGGAGCGGGCTCGGCTGCTTCTCGGGGCGGACGTATACATGCTCCGATTCTGGTGCCGTCGGGAGGGCCAGGCCGGGCGGCGTCTCCGGCGCGGACCGCATCTCGACGTCATCACCCGTCTCGCGCTCCTCATCCAGCCGAATCGCAACGAGCATCGTCGTCACCGCCTCGCCGAACGTCACCGCCTGCGCACACAGAGCACCGTCGGGGATGCGTGTGATCGTAGGTGCGCAGCGGAAGGACGTGCCGCTGTCGAGCGCCGCCGCCGCTGCGTCCGTTATAAGTCTACAAGGGGGACTGGTTAGCACAGCGCGGGGGCGGGGAGGGGAAGCAGTACGGGAGGACATGCACTAATGCGGGAACTAGAGACGCGAAGGCGCGCTCGTAGCGCGCGAGCTCCGGGTGCGCTCTGGGCGTAGGGCCAGTAAGCGCGGGCGGGCGGTGCGTGCCACGCGGGACGCGGCGTACCGGAGACGGCTGTAGACGCAGGTTTGCTGGGCGCATGCGTCTACTTCCATCGACTCCTGCATATGTGGGGAGCGGAGACAGCTCTTTGGGGAACGCTGGGGGTCGAGGAGCGGGAGCAGACTGAGACCGCCGAGCACGAGAAGGCGGGCGGCGGGTCAGACGGAAGGTGCGGGGCGTGGTCGCAACAGAATGAGCACATTAAAAGTGGACGATCAGCCTTTTGTAGCGATGCGGCGGCGGGTGTTGTGGTCCATGGGCGTGCGGCGCGCCATTGTTCTGTGCGTGCGACACAAGCTTGCCGCAAGGCCCGAAAAGACCAGGGCTGTGAGTGCTACAGTGCTGCCTTGTTTACCAAACGGGGCTGATAGGACAGCATCTATTAGGCGGTCCGAGCGGCATGTATGCAGCGAGCTCTGGATTGGCAGGGTGGAGGATGAGAAGGAGGGATGGACATTGTACAAGACGTGACCAGCGCCAACGCGCATCGGTCACGCTCGCCTCTGCCCACGACCTATACCTACCTGAACGCCCCCATCGTGATCACCTAGATCTCAGAGTCGTATACTTTGTGCACAACGTTATGCGCAAGCACTGCGATGTCGCGAGGCAGGCCCATCAGAAGACCTGATGACCTAATCCAGCGCGGGCACAGCGCCTGCGCATGATGCTCTCCGTGCCTTGCTTTTCACATCCACCTTGAACTATCTTATGGCCCCCCGCCAGACCGCCCCCGCCGCCGACGACGCCGACGCCCCGGCCCCGCGCCGCTCGGGCCGCATCGCCGGCACAGTCGCCGACGCGCCGGCGCCCGAGCCCGTGAAGGCGCGCGCGCTGGCGAAGAAGCGGGCGGGCGAGGGCGAGGGCGAGGCTGCGAAGAAGAAGGTGTGATTCAATCTGCCTTTCCCATATAGTGGCCCGCTGAGCTGAGGGCGTGGTAGGCAAAGACGGACGCAGAGAGCACGGAGGACATCGCGCCGGGCGAGGACGCAGACCCTGCCACTGCAAAGCGCGCGCCGCTCGCGATCGGCGACGTCATGCCCTCGGTCGTGCTCAAGAACGAGAAGGACGAGGACGTCGACGTCGCCGAGCTCGTGCGCGACCAGGGCCTCGTGCTCTTCCTCGTCCCCAAGGCGGACACGCGTGCGTGCCTCTATCCATCCCTCGAACACAACACTAACGCTGAGAAGCGGGCTGCACGACCCAGGCGTGCGGGTTCCGGGACAACTACCCCGACTTCACGGCGCACAACTACGCCGTGTACTGCCTGAGCGCCGACACGCCCGCCGCGCAGACCAAGTGGCAGACCAAGGTCCCTTCTCCCTCTCCCTCTCCCCCCACTCTCCATCTAACTCGGCGCAGCAACGCCTGCCATACCCGCTCCTATCAGACCGCAAGCGCGTGCTGATCGGTGCGCTCGGCGCCGCGGACGGCGCGAAGACGAAGCGCAGCCACTTCGTCTTTGGAAAGGGCGGCAATCTGCTCGAGAGGCGCGTGCCGGTCAAGCCTGCCGATAGGTGTGTCTGTCTTTTCGTCCCTGTGGGGAGCGGCGCTGATGAGTTGGGCAGCCCGAGGTTGGCGCTCGAGTTCGTCAAGGCGCAGGCTGCTTGAAATGTACCATATGCTGCAATGCCCACCACTTTTGCGCTGCTCTTTCCGTCCCTGCGTTGCGGCCTACACGCTCGAATCCTGCCGTTCAGGCTCCTCGACCGCTTCTCTGGCCAAGCAGCAGACCACCCGGCTGGGGGTGGAGAACAGTGAGGGCGACGTCGTTCATAACATGAGACTGCCAGCACGCTCATGTAGACCGTGCTCGACAACGTTCGTGCCATCTGTTTACTTTGTCTCTCTCTCCTTCCTCATTCCCATTATCTCCCCGCCTGCAGGCCCAGAGTCTGGGACCTACATCTGGCTACGCCTGCCACTTCTGCCTCGCGCGACCCCGTTTCATCGCGTGACCCGTTGGCATACATACGAGCAACTTCTTCATCCGCGGAGTAGCGCGTCATGTCGTCTTCCGAACGGGTCCTGTGGTCTCCTGGGAAACCTCGGACTTTCTACCTCCTACTCAGAAGCGCGCTCCATGTTGTCCAGGTGGCCTCTGCGCCCGGCCCGCTCGACTCCGCGCCAACCGAAGGCGGCAGATATAAAGAGGACACACCCGCCAATGGTGCGAGACGACGGACACACGCCCCTCCTTCACCCCTCCCCGTCACCATGTTCGCCAAGCTCGCCCTCCTCGTGTCGCTCTGCACCGCCGCGCTCGGCGCACCCACGCCCGCGCTCGACACGGCGCAGCACTGTGGGCAGTGGGACACGGTCGCGGCGGCGCCGTACCAGCTCGATCTCGACCAGTGGGGCATCTCGGGCGCGAGCGGCTCGGACTGCGCGCAGATCACGAGCGTGAGCGGGAACACTGTGGCGTGGAAGACGACGTGGTCGTGGGCGGGCGGGAACGGCGTGAAGACGTACACGGACATCGCGGTCACGAAGAACCTGAACAAGCAGCTCAGCGCGATCAAGAGCATCCAGTCGACATGGAACTGGTCGCAGACCTCGTCGGGCACGATCGTCGCGGACATTGCGTACGACCTGTTCACGTCCGCGACCTCCGGCGGCTCGAACGCGTACGAGATCATGATCTGGCTCGCGAACTACAACGCCGGCCCGATCTCGTACAACTACGGCTCGAACGGGCAGCCGACGCCCGTCGCGTCGAACGTCTCGCTCGCCGGGCATACCTGGTTCGTTTCTCGCTCGGGCCCAGTTGTGCGGGGACTGATGGCGATGCAGGAACGTGTATTACGGCTCTAACGGCTCGAACTACGTATACTCCTTCCTGCCCACGAGCGGGACGATCACCGCGTTCAGCGGGGATATCAACTTGTTCCTCAAGTACCTCACGCAGGGCGGGAAGATCCCGACTTCGCAGTACCTCACCACGGTACAGGCCGGCACAGAGGCCACCACCGGCTCCAAGGTCACGCTTACCACGTGCGTATGAATGACGGAGATGATGTCGGAAACGAGCTAACTCTCCGTCTGCAGCACGGCATACAGCGCGGTCATCGCCTGAGATGGAGGAATGGGATGGATACCACCTTATGTACTGTACTCTGGAAAAGAAAGGTGCCATGCATGCATCTTGAACCATTCTGCCCCCTTCATGACCTTCCGGCTCATCACAACAATCGCACTTATCTCCGCCGGCAAAAGGGTGTTCAAGCAGAACAGCTCCGCCGCAAGGACGTGCTCGTCATGCGAGAGGCTCTGGCCCGTCCAGAACTCGAGGAACGACACCCGTGCCGTCCCCTTCGCCACGGCCTCCTCCCAGAAAACGATGTCCGCGCGAAGCATCTTGCGCTGCGGCTCTGCCATCGGCGCGTGGCACTCGCGGAAGCGCGCGAGCACGATCGCGGGGAAGAGCGGCGACCCCCTCGATGCATGCACGAGCGCCCGGATGGTCGTACGCGTAGATTCGCGTGACGTGTCGAAGAGAATGAGCGCCGTAAGAAACCAAGCTCTGAGCGCTGCGGGGAGACTCGGACTGTCGAGGAGGAGGAAGTCCGACCAATGCAGCTTGCACAGTGACGGCAATGGCTCGGTTCTCGGTTGCGCCGGCGCAGGGAGTGCGGGTACCGGAAGGAGCGCAGCTTCTTCGGAGAACTGGCGTGCGATGGTGGGAGTGAGGACGTGCCACTCGGCGGGCGTGAGGCAGACCCGCGGCTCGTCAAGACCAAAGAGTTCCGGGCTGGGTGCTGGTGCGGAGGTCGACTTCGGGGCTCGAGATGAAGCTTTATATTCTACTGATGCGGTGAGATGGGGCTTTATAGAACATTGAGGCTCTGCGGCGGGTTCAGGCTGGATGGATGGCAGAGTTGGGGGCAGGCTTGTTCGAGCGGGCCGTTTCACGGTCCTGGCTCTCGACTTCGTGGGACGAGACGGGTCACTATCATCATCCAGTGAGAATACGTACGACTAGAGAAGATGGGACTCGTAACTCACAGGTTCTGGTCCGCAAGAGCTTCCGCCTTCGCGATCCGCGCACGACGGCGTTGCGCCGTGCGCTCTTCTATAACCTCTTTGGATGCCTTGGCCCGGCGTGTGGGCGGCTCCTTTGGCATCGCTTGATTGTAGGAGACATGGATTCTGTCATGTTCACCAGCATATAAGGAGCCGCCGCATCCACAACCCGAGCAGATGAGGCGCCGCAGACGGACGAGACAGCTCGAGCGGTATCCATAGCCTCATGAGTTGAGAAGAGGGATGATTGTGGGTGGTGAAGGGATGAGGCGAGGATAGTGGTTGTGAACAAGCCGTGTGCATGGCTGTGTTATGACACGAACGCGATCACATGTGCGCATTCGCTCTCTTCCTCCTTCTCTTGCCCTGTGCTTGCTGCGCAATGCCTCTGCACGAGTCGTACGACATATTCATCCAGGTCGATGACGCTCGGCTTCCAGAGTACGACGTCAGCGTTGACCCCACCACGTCTCCACCGACTGTCTCCTGTTGGGTGCCCTCGCAGAATGGAAAGGTACTGCGAGACCATAGGGTCGAAGCGTGCGTCTAAGCTATTGGAACAGACCTTCTCCATTTGGTGCGCCAACATGAACACCCCCCGCCACGCGACCAGCTATACATATCATATCGACGGCGTTCGCGTGGACGATCGCGTCGGTCGCGCCGACTACGGTCCCTTCTCGAAGCGTTCCTCGTCAATCAAACTCAACAATATACCCGCTGGCGGCAAGCGACACAAACTTTCCTTCTCGGATCTCGAACTTACCGGTGCGTGCATCTGGCCCATACCCATACTCCGCTGACATGACCCCAGACGACGACAACGCCCTGCACGAGCAGCCCCATCCGGACCTGGGAGAGATCCGTGTACAGGTCCAGAGCATCGTCATTCTCAGGCGGTACGGGCCGAAGACGCCCGCCGCGGACGTCCTACTTTCTTCGGGGAGGGTGCACGAGCGCTCGAAGAAGGCAGGAGTGCACAACGTCGGGTATGGGACTTCGCTCTGTTGCTCGGATCTATGATATCAACAGAGGGAAGGCTTGGACCTCCAACTACTAAGAAAGATCCTGGGTCAGTTAAGTCCAAGGTTCTTTGACCTCCTTCTTTCATCTTTGTGTTCCGCTATAGACCCCTTGGTACATCATCCAGCCCAAGAGCATCGTCTGTCTGCCTCACAACTTCATCCAGCTCTCCTCCAAGCCCAAGGTATCGCACCTCCACCCACTCTTGCGCCATTCTCCTCTCCTCCACCCCCTTTACGCTCGAGCTCCTCAGATGTCGAAGTCAAAGGAGAAGACTCTGAAGAAGACGACGAGATTCAGCGCCTTCAGGTGAGTTTTCAATCTGATTTGCTTCAAGGCCGTCGTCACGAGTAATCAGGCGCAAGTCAACTCCTTGAAGAAGCGCAAACGTGCCTCGGTGCCTAAGGTTGCGGTCAAGGCCGAGCCAGCGTCTCAGCGCCGAAGGGTCTCAGCGAACCAGGACATGATCGACCTGACGTCAGACTGAGCTGGCTCTCTTTCATTTCTAGGCTACCTTGTTCTACTTACCTTACTCACTCCTACCCTATCCTGTGCTCTACCTTGCACAGCCTGTATGTACATATATCATGCCACAATTATCCGTGATGCCTCGCGTTTTCCTTCTCTCTCTATCCATAAGCTGTATTATCCACTGAGTGTTTGACTGGTGCTGGTGGACGTCGATCAGGCTTGAGGCTTGCCATCACGTGGCCGCGTTCCGGCTTGCTCTCTTTCCTTCCACCTGAAACCTCTCTACCATTGATCATGCCGAAATACGATCACTACGATGCTTATATCGAAGTAGACGGGAATCGACTATCTGAGTACGATGTGGCTACTTCGAGTGATGCTGCTGACGGGGTCCGGGTTGTATCGTGCTGGATTCCCTCAGAAAGCGGCAAGGTCGCATACTAGATCCGTCACCCGAAACATGTGCGCTGATTGTGATAGAATATATACAGGTCTTTACAATGTCATGCGAGGATTCTCGCCGATCTCGTCCTGCTTTGAAATGCTACTTCGACGTCGACGGCGTCTGTGCCGGCATCCGTATCATACGCCCTGACCACGGCCCGTTCGCTCAGCCTACAGCGACTCGATGTCACCTAGGAAACATGATGATTGATGGCACACGCCGCGACTTCATATTTACAGACCTCGAGCTTACAGGTATGCGGGCACGCTCCAGGACGCAAGATCACGTATTGACGACCGCTCAGACGACGACGACGCCGCGATGGGACAGCAGCCTCATGAGCGACTCGGAGAACTTCACATCCAAGTACAACCCGCCATCGTGACCGCCAACGGCCCGCCTAAGCAGCCTGCAGCCAACGTTGCTATAACAGTCGGGAAAGTGCACGAGCGCTCGAAGAAAGCAGGTGTTCACAGCGTTGGGTGCGTCACGCATCCCTCAATCAACGATTATCAATCTAACAACATTCAGAATCGGTCCAATTTCTAACGTTCCTGAGCCATGGGTCACCTCTACCGAGAACGTGGGTCCGCCCGCCGTCAAGTTCATATTCCGATATCGGCCGCTCGGTGCGCTCTTGCTCACATCTTCCCCTAACGTCAACCGAACTATCCTCAGCGCTACTGCAAGCTCAAGGAATCGCACCTCCTCCCACACCCGCTCCATCTCCCCCTCCGCCGCCTGCTCCGCTCGATGACACGGGCATCAAGGCGGAAGACGTCGCTACGGACGCCGAAGATGACGAGGAGATTCGGCGTCTACAGGTAAAGCTTGTTATATCGTCCTCTGCACATATCGTTGATATCGTAAAGGCGCAAATCGATTCGTTGAAGAAGCGCAAGCGTGTCGTCGATCCCCAGGTGAAATCTGAGCCAGCAGCCGCGCGACGGCGTATCTCTGGCACTCCAGAGGTGATTGATCTAACCTTGGATTGAGCTCATCTCTGCTCTCCTCATGTATCGTGATTCACCCGCTTCACACGTTTTGGTTTTGCTACTTTATCAACCTCTGGACGAGATCTCTGGGTAAGAGGCGTAATCTGATGCTTTCTTTGAGCATCTTCCAATGATCGTGACTCTTGAACGAACGATATCACCCAAGCCACAACATATGTATAAGCGTAAGCATACATCCAAGAGCTTCACAACTTCTTCTGCAGCGCCGCCCTCTGCGTAGGCAGCGTCGTGCTCACGAACGGACAGCCCTGACCCGGGCCATTCAAGTTCTGCAGCGTGATCGCAGCGGCATTGATGCGCGCGAGCTTGTCCTGGACGCTGTTCCCCGTCGGGAAGCTCATCGGCACGCCCGGGTTGTGCACCGCGTGCCCGGCCTTGATGTCCGCCTGGAGCGCCTTGACGTACGCGGCGCGGCTCGGCGGGCACGCGCACGGCACGGCGACCGACTTGCCCGCGTTGAGCGGGCCCTTGCAGTCGCCCGCGCCCGTCGGCGCGAGCGGGCCGTGCACGCCGAGGTCCGGCGCGAGGCGCGCGATCGTGGCGGCGTCGGCGGCGCGGGGGCTGACGGGCGCGGCGAGCGCGGCGGTGGCGAGGAGCGCGAAGAGGGCGAGGAAGTGCATGATTGAGTGAGGGGAGTAAAGGGCGTCTAGCGCGTGTGTAAAAGGGGAGGTGAACCGACGCAGTCGGGAGAGGTGGGGATGAATGGATGGGATGGCGGATACACGACCGGACTCGCCGTGATTTATAGTAGCTCGCGGCGGTGCAGACTACTGCTAGCGATCCCGGAGGCATTGGGTTTCATACCACCATCTTGATCTAACACGGTGTGCCGGGACTGTGCGATCACTACGCATTGATGGGCCAAGCGGACTGATAGTTGATGTAGCTTTACCCAGTGCGATTGGCAAGAGGATATACTGCCCAGTTCATCCTATGCGCTCGAACGTCTTCACTTCAGCCTCGCAGTCGTCGTTATCTGACCGGACAATTACCTGGAGCTCTGCCATTGATGTGCACTGCTTCACTGCTCGGTCCAGATGTAAGCTGCACCAACCTTATCTGGATGAATGCACAGTCTACCGAACATGCGAAAAGAGGGAGCCACAGCCAATGGATCTCGAGAGCCAGTTTGGTAGTGGACGGAGCAACCTGTCGGCCGGACGAGACGCTGGATCGCCCAAGGGAATGGATGGCTGATCATCATAGGCCGACGGTCAATAAGAGAAGAGGCTTATGGGGGGAGGCGCATGAGACGGGGCATATGAGACGAGGGATACGAGACGTAAATATAGGCGCACCGCCTTCGCTTTGTTCGGCGACCACCCATAACGATTCTGCTGTCGTCGATGCCTAACAAAGAGAGGCGTGGACTGGGCAGAACACGCTGTCTCCATTTCGTTCCAGGCACACGTCATTCTAGGACATCCGCGACGCCGAGAGCTTTAGCATGCGCAATTCAAGACCGCGAACTCGCCGCGACCTCGAGCGCACGAACGCAGGGAGCGCTGCCTGAAAGACGAGGGTATGGGAGTAGATGGATGGAGCGAGGAGAGGCGCGATGGTCCGATGAGATCAACAGTGACGCGAATAGCTTTGTTGCAGATCTGATGATGATGTTCAGCGGAGGTTCGACTCTGACGATCATGACGATCTCGTCGACGACGACGAGCTCAACGAGCGTGCGCGAGCGGGATACGTGAGCTTGAGAAGTCGTCGAAGTGGGTGAGAAAGGCGACACGATATCGGTCAGACCAGCAATTGGCGTCGCACAGATCGTGGTGAGCGGAGGAAGGTAAAGTCACAATTGAGGCTCGAGGAGCGCCATGGCGACGGACCCGCGTCGTGCTTGTCTCTTTCCGCTCCCACTCCACCGCACTGATGTCTACTTATAACACCCAGCGCGCAGCGATAACGGCGCCAGCCCTCGTCTCGTCCACTCCCCCACCCGACCGCGTCGGCCTCTGCTCTTTCTCCCACCCTTCTCCGCGCTAGCCGCCCTTTTCACCGATCTCGACGATCTCCACCTCCACCTCCTCAAGCATACACTCACTCACTGCCATGCACACCTTCGCCGCCCTCGCGCTCCTCGCCTCGTCCGTCTCCGCCGCGCCCGTGTGGCGCCGCGCCGCCGGCGCGCCCGACGCGGCGACGATCACGCAGCTCGCGCCGAGCCTCGGCGTCTCGCCGCCGCTCCCGCCGACCGGTACGCGCTCTCCCTTTCCCCCGCATACACGCGCGCGGCGCGCTGACGAACACGCGCAGGGTTCGGCGACTGCTTCAGCCCGCTCATCGGCGCGAACGGGAAGAACGCGTCCGTGCCGTGCACGTGCCCGCCGACGCAGGCCGCCTTCGTGGCCGCGCTCATCCGGGACGTGCAGCTGGGCCACGCGTTCCACAACCCGTCCGTCGCGATCTCGTTCCCCACGGGCAGCAGCATTGGGGATGCGCACGGCCGCATCAGCGCGGCGAGCGTGACGCTGCAGAACCTGGATGGACCTGGCCAGGGATGCCCGATCGTCAGCACGTTCCTCCAGGCGCAGGACAAGGCGCTCGACGCGCTCGCCGCACAGGGCGTCAGCGTCGCGCCTGCGAGCCTTGGTGGTGGTGACGCTACTGCTGCCGCTGGTGCTGGCCCCGCGGCCACGTCCGCCGCCGCACCCGCGAAAACGACACCTGCGCCGGCCGCCGCCGACCCCGCCGCCGCTGCCTCTACAGGCGCCCCGACCGCCGCGCAGATCGCCCAGCTCGCGCCAGACCTCGGCGTCTCCGCGCCTCTCCCACCCACCGGCGCGGGCGACTGCAAAGGCCCGAATCTGAACGCGGCCGGCCAGCCCATCAGCGTGCCGTGCGCGTGCCCGCCCAGCAAGGCCGCGTTCGTCGCTGCTCTCCAGGCGGACGTCCTCGCGGGCCACGCGGTGCACAACCCGAGTGTGAAGATGTCTTTCCCGACGGGTGCCAGTGTGCAGGACCAGCTGGCGCGGATTAATGCGGCGGGGATCACGCTGCAGAACTTGAATGGCCCCGGACAGGGGTGCCCGTTCGTGAGCACGACGTTCCCTGCGCAGAGCAAGGCGCTGCAGGCGAAGCTTTGAGATGCTTGTTTTTCTTTACTTTACGTGGACGTGACAGTTTTTGGGCGCTGTGCAGGTGTGATGGCGTGACAATGCTCCTTTTCCTTCGACCACCACCGTCGATCTCAGCTCGAGCGAGCAGTCCTGGCCCATTATCAGTGCATGCATAGCGCTTTGACAGTTGGCCAGGTCTGCCCGGCCGTGGCGAGCGATGCATGCTTGCCTGTGTCGAGGGCGCTCTGGACGTTTCGCGGCTTGTAGACAGCGGTCGGCGCGGCGCAGGGTATCCGGGCAGCGCTCGTGCACGATGAACATAACCAGTGCGTATTCGTCAATGCTGAAGTGCATACTAGTTCTCACCGCCCCCGCACTATTGCTAGATCACTCCAAGCCCCTCCCATCCTCCCATCTGAGCGCATGGACCTTCACCATCACTCTCGCTATATGGGCTCTTTTCACGAACCAGCTTGTTCTTCGTCTCCCTGTCAGTCGTTTTCGCTCTCGCGACCTTACACACATCCAGCGAGCTCCCGGCAAGTGGAGGGACGTCGCGTAGTGACCTCATAAGCCCGCCCGTTTGTCGACGACCGGACTGAGACCACTGCAGACTTCGTGGACACCGACGCTCGATCACCCGAACTCGCCGACTTCCTCGATCAACCTCGTCATATCCGTATGTTATTGTTGCGCCCAAACTCGACTCTGCATAAATACGCAGCAGCGTCGCCCACTTCCTCCAGCACTACGCCCCATCGCAACATGCATCCCACCTTCCTCACCACCGTCATCGCCGACAAGGACGTCCCCGCCGACAACGAGTCCGGCGGCACCAAGGGCGGCATGTGCGTCGTCGCCGCGAGCGAGATCCCCACGACGCGTCGTTCTACTATGGCGGGCCCGGCACGGGATATCTGTGTGTTGTCGCCTGAGCGGGTGAGTGTGGCCGCTGTCTTGAGGAAGGTGTAGGGTTCGATGCGTTGTTCAGATCACTTCGGGCTTTGCGTACACGGGTTCAAGTCATGCCCGATGTCATGTATGCGCAGTGTTGTAATATTATTTGTTATCTGCTTTTCTATGATGCACAGTGTTCGCAGCGTGAGGTGGTGCAAGCGCAGATATGAGACACCGCACCACGTCGAAGTAAAAGGTCGGACCAGAGGAACGCGAGGAGGGGGTGACGCAGGATGGCATTATACAACTACTGATACACGCGGAAGGGAGCGAGAGATACAGCGGGAGGATCGCACACGGATACAAGGAGGAGGGTAGCGCACAGGAGGGACAAGAGCAGACGTGAAAGCGTTCGAGAGCGGACTTGGAGGGTACAGGGTAGCCGAGCATGCGGAAGCGTTCGTTAGCGGGGATGAGAGGGGAAGGGCAGCGTGTTCGAGGTAGGAGAGAAAGCATCCGAGGGAAACGGCGAGGCAGAAACGGAGGTCGGAAGCGGGGACGAGGAGGGCGCAGACACGTCATGCGTCCGCTCGGAAGGCGCGGCTGCCTTCGTCGTCGCAGAGTACTTTGCGGAGGCACGCTCAGTATTCGCGGCGCTGGCGGTTCAGGGCCTGCATCCACGCCTCGTCCTCGGCGCGGCGACGCTTGTCGCCAGCGTTGTAGGCCGGCTCTTGCACGTAGTGGGACTGCTGCTGCGCGTAGTGGGCTTGCTGCTGCGCGTAGAAGGCCGGCTGCTGCGCGCGGACGGCCTGCTGCGGCGCGTACTGAAAGGCCTGCTGACACGCCTGGTAGGCCTGCTGGTACGCGTAGACCTGCCCGGCGGATGGTCCATACGCGTACGTGTACGGGTATGGGTAGCCGGCTGGGAGAAGACCATGATGCCGGTACTCCTGGCTCGATCGTACGTATCCAGCAGCGGAGCCGTGGCCGCACGCTGGGGCTGAAGCAGTAACCTCAAAGAGGTACGCCTCAGATGGCGGGTACGGCGGGGGCGCGTAGCCCACCGGTGCGGAGGATGTCGACGGGATGGGCCTCATCGGCCGCGCGGGCGCGTAGATGGAACGGGACAGGCGAGCAAAGGATGTGTAAGCCGTCTCCGATGGCGAGCCGTAGTCTGCACGCGGATCCTGAACCGCCGGAGTGGGTACGACTTGCGCGTGCGAAGGGTAGGAAGATGCGCGCACAGCCTTCGACGAGTCGTCTTCAAAGTACAGAGTCCCGAAAGACTCCTCGCAGCGCAGAGTCTCGGAGGGCTCGTCGCTGGACGCATTGAGCTCGTCACATATCGTCCAGCATGCGGCCTTGAATGAGTCGTCGACCGGAGGCGGCGGCCCAGCAACCGGCGGAGAGACAACGGTCGCGGATGACGGGCCCGCGTGAGCCGCAACCGTGCAAGCGTCCTCATGCGGAGCACTGAGAGCCTCCACGCCGAGGGGAGTCTTTTTCCTCGATCGCCGAGCCGGTCGGGGCGCAAGCGCAGCATCCGGAGCGGTGGTGAACGGGGGCTGGACTGAAGCGACCTTCCTTGTGTACTCCCGGCGAGGAACGGCCGGCGGCGGCGGCTTCGAGACGAGCTTGCCCTTCGCCTCCGAGTCCTTCAGCTGCTTCCCGGTGCGGCCGTAGTTCTTACCATAGCCCTCCATCAGGTGGGGTACTGCCGGCTGTGACATGTCCTGGAAGATATTCTCCGTCGACTTTGCATAGTTCTCCTCGGCCACTGCAGCAGAGGTACCGGGTGGCCAAAAGCGAGACTGCTTCGCGCTCGAGGGTGCGTCATGCACTGGCGGAGTCGTGGGAGGCGGAGCTGCCGGAGCGAGAGACGAGGTGGATGCCTCAGCCGTCGTCGCAACCTGCGTACTCTCTGCAGAGAAAAACGGTACATAAGAAAGGATTGGCGATAATCTGCAAGCGTATCACTTACTCGACGATGGCGCGGTGGTCTTGGTCCTCTCCGTCTTTGCGGAAGCCTTGGTTGCGGGGGCCTTGAGGGTAGTGGAAGGAGTACGAGTGCGGATGGGAGATACGTCCCTCTTATCAACAGGTGGAGATGTGACAGGCGCAGGTGCGGGAACCAGCGACGTCGTCGCAGGCTCAGCCGTGATCACAACGTGAGTGTTTTCTGCAATCAAGAGCATTACGTCAGAAACGATTGGTGATAACTTGCGAGCGTATCACTCACTCGCTGCTGGCGCGGTGGCCTTATTGGGCTTCTTCTTCGGGGGAGCCTTGGCCGCGGCGGCCTTGCGGGTGGTGGGAAGAGTACGGACGGGCGACGCGTCCCTCTCTGAAAAAGGTAACCCGAAATGAGCGGACCATACATACAAAGAGACGAGACAAAACAACGCACCCGCGGCACGATCGTCGAGTGTCGCCTGCACCTCGTCTTGCTCCTTCTTGATGAGGTCACCAGGAGTCCCAGTCACCGTCGCAGGCGTGGGTGAGCGGGAGCCACCCACAGTTGGAGAGCTCGTAGTACACCGAGAGTCGTCCGTGCCCATGTTGGGCGCGTCCCCGAATGAGACATATCTGGACCAGTCGTTGATGGGCAGAGACTCAACATAATCCGCAGTGAAGGAGTAGAGATCGAAGCCTGACAGTTCTGTGGCTGCAGGCTGCTCCGAGAAATCGTTAAGTCCGTGGTCCGAGTTCGGCATGGCAGTTGGTGTGCGGGGAGTCGAGCGGGGAGACGTCAGCCCCGAAGATTTATGCTCGCGGACGAGTGGCGCACGTTGCAATCGCCACACCGTATTGACATCCACAGTTGAAAGTGATCCTTATCCATTGTGGGTACTTTCGCGGACGTGCGACACTGCCCTGAGCAATCCGGTGCTTCCCAGATCAATGACATCGGACGAATAGTCCTAAGATGAAAGCCGACCATGCTATGCATCAGAACATAAGGCTTCTTGCTGTCATCGGCGCGGGGCGCATTGTCCGGCTCCCCGCCCTCGGCGATGAACTCGGCGCGGTCGAGGCCGAGCGAGTCGACGAGTGCAACTTTTCCGCCTGACGCTCTGGATTTTAACCACAAGGCAAATACCCACGTTCTAGCAATTAGATTTACAGTCCGCGGACGGAAAACATAAGTGGACAGTGTAGAAGGCGAGTGATGGTTCAGGTCCAAGTCGGATCAGCACCCGTGGGACCAATTCGAAGACGTGTGCTGTGGCGTTGCTTCTCTGCAACCGCTTTCTCCGTGACACCCCCTTCCGCCGGCGCCTCGACCCGGCAGCCGTACAGGGTGGTCATCAAGGACAAAAATCCACACGCATGGTTGAGATGACGACCAAGTATAGCGCTTCGATCACTAACGTGAAGCTTGCCCAGCCTCGGACGATGCCGTACGCTCAGGCTGCACATGCGTCGGAGCATCTTGCAAGCGCCTCGAGTCCGCCGATGATTGTCTTATTCGCCGTATTGTCAAATCAGAGAGTCCAGAAAAACATAGATTCATACGGCCGCATATACACAGAGTCTAGCATGCGAGAGACCATCCACCAACCCGCAGAGAAAGAAATGTACAGAAAGAGATGCACGAAGAGTCAGAGTCCGAGATGTCTAGTGTTGCAGGATAGCAGATGCGAGAGAGGCAATGGAGAGCGAGAGAGAGCGAAAGCGAAGAGCGGAAAAGAAAGGGGTGACAGAGCGCGCTCAGAGCGTCGGCTCAGATGACCAGTCCGCCGGGCGGCCGCGCGGGAGCACAGCGGCCGGGGCCCAGTCCGGGAGGAAGCGCGCGGCGGGCGCGGCACCATCGCGGAGGTGCAAACCCGAGCTGTTGGTGTGCACGAGCGCGTCGACCGCGCTGGAGACGGTGGCCGTGGCAAACAGGCGCGCCTTGATGTCCGTGACGAGCACAGCGACCACATCCGCGTGCGCCAGGAGGTTCAAGTGCACGTAAGCGGAGGTACGCAGGACGGCGGCGAGCGCAGCGTAGATGGCGGCATCAACGTCTGCGTGGGAGACGAGGAGGGCGTGCGCATCGAGCGAGGCGAGGACGGCAGAGACGAGGTCGGTGTGTGTCGTGGCGCCGAGGAGGGCGAGTGCATCGAGGTCCCGGGCGTTGATGTGCGCAGTAGCAAGAACGCGGGCTTTGACTTCCACGCAGAGCGAGGCGAGCAACTCCGCGTTGGCGGTGCCGGAGATACGGAGGACGGCGACGAGCGTGGAGCTGATGAGCACGTCGACATCGGCGTGCACATCGGTCGCGATGTGCGCTGTGATCACGGCGGCGGTGTCCACGACGAGCTTGGCGCGCGTGGAGGCGTCGAGGGCAATGACCGCGGAAGCGTCGACTGTTGCGTGGACGGCGACGTTCAACTGAGCGGAGGCGTCTGCGCACAGCGAGTCCGCGAGCTCCGCGTCTGCCAGAATGTCGAGCTGCGCGTAAGCGGAGAGGTGGGCAACGGCGTCGAGCGAGGCGCGAACGACGATGGCGAGGTCGGCGTGCACGTCCGCGGCGAGCTTCACGTGGGCGTCGGCGACGACGGCGGCGATGATGTGCGTGCGAGTGACGGAGTCGAGGACGAGGGTACGTGGGTGGACCTTGACGATGGT
Source organism: Limonomyces culmigenus (assembly GCA_002233555.1). Lineage (NCBI taxonomy): Eukaryota > Fungi > Basidiomycota > Agaricomycetes > Corticiales > Corticiaceae > Limonomyces > Limonomyces culmigenus. The sequence goes on along the minus strand of LCTX01000235.1, from coordinate 110,031 downwards.
GACCACGTCCGGGATGTCACGAGCAGCGTGTGCCTTGACCTCGACGCAGGCACGTCCTCCCTCTGCGAGCTCCCAGCCGCGCGCGCAGCTCTTGACGACGCACGCGCCCGCGCGGCAGCCGACGGCGTCAACGCCCGCGAGCGCCGTGCAGTCCGTCCCGAGGTGTTGCTTCTCCGCGGGGAGGAAGGGGTGCGGGATCACGCATGCACCGCCTGTATTGGCGTCAGCAACGGCTCCTCCTCGAGAAAAGGGGGGCTCACATGACTCAAGGTTGCGCTTCGTGTCGAGGCACTCCCAGCCCTTAGAGTTGTACACGCCGCATACGTCCATGCCGCGCGCACCGCACGTCTGCTCCGCGTCCGCGAGCTTGTCCGCCGTGCGCGGAAGCAGTGCGCGAGGGACCGCCGAGCCGCACGTGCGCGCGCAGCGCCCGTTGCAGTCGACCGTACCCGCCGCGCACACGCACGAGTTACCGGAGCGGACGCGCCCCGCAGGGCACGAGAAACCGCATGGGTCGCTTGCCGCGCAGATCGGCGACGCGCCGGTCGGGTATGAGCACTGCGCACCGCGCTGCTTGACCTGAACAAGCTGTTGTCAGCGACCAATGGTGATGTGAAGAAAACATAACGCACAGCCGTCAGAAGAAGCGCGTTCAGGTCGAGGGCGCTGCCGAGGCCGAGGAGCCGGGCGACGGCGCCGACGTTCGCACCAAGGACGACCTCGAGGTTGAGCGGGAACGCGCTCGCGCAGAGGCACAGGTCCGCGCGCGCACCAAGGACGGCGCCGGCGAGGCTGCCGAGTCCGGCACCAGCGAGCGCCCGCGCGTCAAGGGAAGCACAAACATCCAGGAGCGCCCGCTTCGGGTGGTGCTGGCGTACGGCGATCGCGTCGGTGGTGGTCACGTCGGCGGCGGGATGCTTGGCGAAGCGGAAGGGCGCGGCGGCGGAGAGAGTAGAGAGAGACACAAGCGCGAAGAGGGCGGTGAGGCGCATGATGATGAGGGAGAGGAGGGGAAGGGAATGTGGGATGCCGAGTGGGCGAATGGGTGAGAGGGGTCGCGGAGCGGGGGAACGCGGTGGATTGGAGTTTCCAGCTGAGCGACCATGCCTTTTATATGGAGTGAGAAGACGCGGCGGGTGCGCGGGACCGGCGGCGGGCGGCTTATTGACGGCGGGCAGCGGAAGAAGGAACGAATGTTGACAGCGGCATGTCCAACTTGGGAAGAGCCACCGTGCCCGACGCGCAGATCTCTTCGCGTTCTTGATCAAGATCTCCTCCTCGATGAAGCTACATGGTGCTCGAGCAGAGAAAAGTGATCGCTTGTGGATGATACGCGATGGCCAGGAGGAAGAGGTGAAGGTGTACAGCCACCGTCACCGTCCTCAACTCTTCTTCGCACACCATACCGACGTCTGGCTCGAGCAAGCGCAAGCAGCCAAGCACCGCTGTCGACCCGCGCGAGCTTCTGCGTTTATTACTATCCAAAACGTCGTAGTCAACACGCTGTATACCGCCGTCGATTCGAAGAGCACGTCCCCTGCGCAGCTCGAGAAAATACTCGACGCGCTTGCTACCGCGGGCGTGCCCGTTGCATCATTCCGCGAACAGCTGGCGAAACCTACTATGCTGCACTGCGTGCGCTGCCACATGGAGTATGATGCCCTACACAACTCGCGCGACGCGTGCCGGTTTCCGCACGCAGAACCGGAGTGGTCAGAGGATGAGGACGGCCAGGGCTACCGCAAGTGTCCTCGCTGCAGCGAGGAGGCCGACGAGAGTCTTTAGTACGCTGCGCTCTGGTACCAATCCCAGTCTTTTGCCTCATCTCAAGTCCACAGCCTTGACGGCGGGCTCATCAAGACGCCGCCCCTGTGCGTCCGCGAGCCGCATACCACCGAAGTCGAGGACGTCGACGGATATATCGAGATCGATGACTATGGTCAGTCCTGCGATGAGTGTCCACCTAAGCAAACAGCTCCAGTCGCGAAGAAGGCGAAGAAGTCGGCGGCAAGGTGAGAAAGGGGCATTTGGAGGGATGGCTCGCTGTGTCGTGTGCGTGTAATAGAGCTAGTATGTGGGTGTTCCGAGACCAATTGCAGCTCCCTCGTACAATGGTATCTTAGCTCTCATTGTACAGTCGGCACCAGCAGTCGGCAAAAAAAAGGGGGGGAGAAGCGGTGGACGAGAAGCGCAGTCGATGCTCCGGTCGTGCATCGTCTTGACCCCGCAACAAAATCATTCTCATGTTTTCTTTAACGAACTGCTTGAAGATAAGCTGGTCTAGCTTATACGCTGTCGACATTGATGATCAAAGCGAAAGAAAACCTAGGAGCGAAGCCCGCTCGTCATCTTGCTCCGGATCCGCCCCGACCATGCCGAGCTCGTCGCAGCCGGCGTAGAGTGGAACAATGCGTCCCAACGTTGACAGCGCCTTCTGATATGATGCGTGCGTGTTTTTGTCCGAGGTACTTCCCACTATCATTTGATATCCGGAGCATCGGCTCGCGGATCCTCAGGGGTGGCCTGTCCGCAAATGCGCCTACAGAGCAGGGCGGGTGTTGTCAAGCCCCGTTTCCTGTCGCCCGATGCGGGGTGCGCCTCAGATGCCTGCCCCTTGCAAGAATCTGCCGCGGGTGATGTCCGATTGTAAGCTAACAGCGGTCCAGCCCCGGCTCGCCATTCCCATCCAACACGATGTCCGACATATCCTCCATCGCTGCCGACATGTCCTCCGTTGCTGCCGACACGCCCTCCATTGCTGTCCACATGTCCTCCATCCCTGATACCAACATCTTTGGCTACTTTGTCAGGCGTGAAATCTTCTGCGTCCGCATCCTCGCTGTTGGAGGGAATGCGGCGTTCAAGCTCACCGCATACTTTCCTGCGGCTGTCTCTGAGCGCATTCCCATGCACTTTTACGTGCGGCACGACGAGTGCGAGAGCAAGCCGCGCTGGACGGCGCAGAAGCACCGATTATTTCTTGAAGCGCCGCCGGGAATGAGGTATCGTGCGTAGCTCCGTTCTATCTTTATAGTGAGCGACACAATCTAACCAGTATGTTGTCACAGCGTACGCGGCACCGGGATGGATGGAGGTACGTCTCCTCAGGTGTTGAACAGGCGAGAAGACAAGCTCACACTCCTGCCCAGGTTGTCAAGTGCGAGCCAATTTCTGGCGACCTCACTCTGAACCAGCGTCCATCTGAGCTCGAGGGTATCCTCAAGAGCATCGTGGACGACATTCTCGCGCAAAATGCACCATCTCATCCTGCCGCTGTATCCAAAATCGCCCCTGACGTTGTAGAGGTGAATGAGACGACTATGTTGACGATATAAGTACTTGACTCACTTCCACCTCCCTTCAGACTGACAAGCCGAAGAAGAAGCCAGGCAAGAGCGCGAAGAAGACGAAGACGACCAACGTCGCCATCGCTCCTGTCGTTGCGGAGGTGAGTGCGACGACTATGCCGACGATATACGTGGCTCACTTCCACCTCCCTTCAGACGACCGAGCCGGCGAACAAAAAGCGCAAGCGCTCGACGAAGACGAAGGCGTCAGGCACGCCTCCTTTCTCGACTGAACCGCTCGCTCTTCCTCCTTCCCAGAAGAAGGCTGGAGCGACGCGTGTCGAGAACATCAAGCTGGAGATAGACATAAGCGTGCTAAACGGGTGTAAGAACGAGTTTCTTGACGAGCAGATCGATAGGTGGCGCGAAATCCAGGGCAAGAAAGTCGTCATGGCCAAGTCCTACCTCACCAGCAAGACCAAGAAGCTTGCAGAGCTCGAGAAGGCAATCGCCCGTCAGCAGGAGGCCACAGCGACGCCGTTGCAAGCCCAGCGGGTTGCGATCTGAGGCGGATGAGATAGAAGTAGATCGACTCTTTCTTGTACTTGCACTGGCACTGTATGATCGTGGACGTGTCTCATTAGTCAGTATAGTAATATGGCATCGTATGCTTCGCATCCAGCCGCGTGATCATTGATCTCACTGAAGGTCCGCTTGCACTGAGGAGTGTGCGTCTCACAGGACCTCAAATGCGAAGGTATACAGATATAAATATGGGGTTTTATACAAATGCAAGTCATACAGATACAACCGCACGGGTCCTCACGCTACACAGCGCTCGCCGAGAGAAAGGGGGATGGAGCAAGGATGTGGAGTCTGCAAGGCGTGTCAGCGACGTGGTCCCATGTTGCGATAGTAGAACACAAGCCTAAACGAGTGTGCGCTCAGGCGACGATGCACATACCCCCCTTGGTGCCGCCAGACTTGTTGTCGGCGAGGTCGAGCTCGGTGTCCTTGGCCGCGACGACGCACATACCGCCCTTGGTGCCGCCGGACTCGTTGTCGGCGGGCAGCTCGGCCTCGGGCTTCTTGGGGACGGTGGAGATGAAGGAGGAGTACATGGTGGGGTGTAGCGGTGCGGTGGGTGCGGTGCTGAGGGAGGAGAGGCACAGAGTGCAGCGTATTTATACCCGGAGGGTCCGAGAGTGGTTGTGGCAAACAAAAACACATCGAGTGAGACATGACGATGTTGGTCGAGGTGAGACGCAACCCGCGCAGCATGATCGACGGCGAGCCACAACTGGCCTTTTGTTCGCTGAGCACGATCAACTACCTCGCAGCCGATCATTGAGGGCTAAGCCCTGATGTTGCCCAAAATCTGTCAGTTCATGAGGGAGCGCACCTCTGCAATAGTTGATAGAGGAATTTACAATGATGCGGTGCCAGCTGACCTCGACTGTCGAATGTTCAACTTGAGGAGCTGGACCTCGCGGACAGTCAACCTAGACGTGGTCGCCTCTACAGATTATTGTAGGCTAACTTCAGACATATAGACCGTCGATCGCGAACCACATGATTGCCGTTGTCTGTGTTCGATCAAATAGTCTTAGTGCGAGGTGGAGGAGAGAGGACAAAAGCTGAGACGATGACGTCGCCCCGGACGCGATCTCGTGGCGCTCGGCACAGCTATTGAACATCCTCTCCTTATGCCAAGTGACCGCCGTCGGGATCAGCACAGTTGTAGGTGAGGTAGATTATCAGGTGCATATTATAAAGTAGCAGTGAAGTGTAGTTCGAGCATCTGCCTCAGCCAACACGCGCGACCTTGCATGCACGTTCGCCATCATTCTCCTTCCCAGTCTCGCGCCGCCGTTTCCGCGGCGCCACCCCCCGCTGCCCCTTCGCATTCGCAGGTACGAGCGCTGGAGTGCCGAGTGCGTTGCCAAGCGACGAGAACACCTGCGGCACGTGCGTCGGCGGCTTGGGCACGTCGGCAGCTGTCTGCGGCTCGGGCACGTCCGCAGCGACCGGCGTGTCCGCGCCACCAGGCCAGAGCGCCCCCGCCGCCTCACGCGCAATCCCCTCGACCGCCGCGGGGAACGCGTCGGAGCGACCTACGAGCCCGAGCGCGCGCCAGAGCACGGCGAGGACGCGCAGGCCGAGCGGCGTCCACGCGGGTGCGCCGTGCCAAGCGAGCGCGCGGCCCAGCGCGCGCGCGTGTGCGGCGAGCACGTCCGGCGTCACGCGCGCGGGCGGGAGCGCATGTAGGCGCTTGAGGAGGTGCTGGGGCGTGGGCGGGGGCGAGGTTTTGGTGGGCGCGGAGCGTGTGCGGGTGGGAGGTTGGGCGCGGCGGGAGGGGAGGGGTGCGGGCACGTCCGGCGCGAGGGAGGCGCGGGATGGCAGGTACACCTCGCCCCAGCGCTCACCGGATGGAGACGCCCGTATCAGAGGCGCGGACTGGGTGCGGGTACGAGATATGGCAGCGGGCGGGTCACCCATATGGTTCGTCTCTGAGCCCATCGACGAGACCGCCGACGGGGAGGTGACGCTCTCGGCGTCCATCCAGGGCATGTACAGTGTCGCATCGATGTCTGCGTATGTCGCGGCCCAAACGTCATCCTCAGATGCGGACGGCGCAGGCCACCCGGCGACGGGTGCGGAAGGCGCAGGCCACCCAGCGACGGGTGCGGAGTGCGTGCGTCCGCGGAGTGAATGCGTGGGGGCAAGAGTAGGAGGAGACTTGCTCAGTGCACGCACGAGGGCCGCTCGAAACGCGGAGGTCCCAAAGCTAGCGGCACCAGGGCCCGAGGTCCCCGAAGCGTGACCATCCCTCGGCCCAACCCGCCAAACACCGGCCTTGTCCAGCCACAGGCGCGGATCCGCACGCGCGATCTCGGGAACGCGCTGGTCGTTGGACGTTGGCGCGACCTCGGGCAGACGTGGGAGCGTGATCGGCGCGAGGTCGAGCTTCGCGCTTTGAGCGTGCGATTCCCAGCGCGGAAGATAGATGGCGGGCGAACGTGTGCGAGGAGGGGATGTGAGACACCTGGTAGGTGGGGGATGGTCCGGCGGCGCCCAAGAGCGTGCATGATCGTGGGTCGACGCGGCGGACGGCGTGCGGATTATCGGCGCGGGCGCCTGGGGCGTGGAGTTTGCAGCGGAGGACGGGCGCGGGACGGGAATACTACGCATATCCTGACACTCAGACGTGTGCGAGCGGGCGTGCACGACCGGCGGTGCGAGCCAGGGTGTATAATGGGAGGGTGCTTCCTTTTGTAGATGCCAAGCCGTCGCGACGTCGGTTGACGCTCCGGTGGACAGCGAGCGCGTGGGGAGCGGGCCGGCTCTCGCGGATTGTGGGTACGTGTGCGAGCGGACGTGAGGCGCGGAGTCTTGCGCGGACGACGGTCCGGGAGCGAGCGGAGCGTAGTCTTGCGACCACACGGGCGCGGGGTCGTAGTTGAGCGTAGAGTGGGCAAAGTGCGGCGGGAGCCAGACGGGGAGCTTGGCCAACGAGCCGGTCGGCGGGGCATAGTCGTCGCCGGGGAGCTCGGCGAACGAGCCCGCGTACGGCGGGAGCGCGGGGTCGAAGCCGAGGAACGCGTCGAACGAGTGTGTAGACATGGGGTGTAGCGCGTGCCGGGCCGAGTGCTCGCTGCGTGCGCGTTATAGCGCGTGGTTGGCGGGCCGCTGTCATGGGCGTGTCGCTGTCCAAGCGATGGCTATTTCGACCGACGGCTTGCATCGGCCCCGGTATGTATACGTCTCCGGGTCTCTTTCGTAGACTGGTTGACCGATACTGTTTGCGGCCGTCGAGGAGACCACAGGAAAGGCGTCTCCAAGCGAGAGCTGAGCGACCAGCTCGAGCAACCCTCGCAGATAGCAGGGGCATACAGTCCACGCACAACACTGCGCGCAGAGCACGTCGTGCGATGGGTCGTACAGTACATAGTCGCCAGCGTCTCAGCGTCATCGGAGCGATGACGAAGTGCAGAGACAGGAGCAGAGACGCCGATGTCCACCTCGCACACGTTCACGTGCTCCCATCCGCAACGTCCTCGTCTCGAATGTAAGAAACCAACACATCCCCAGCTCACGCCGCCCCCTCCCTCTTCACCTTCTCCTCCTCAAAAAACCCCCTCACATCCTCCTCCTTTACGACCCTCCCCTGCGCCGCAAACGGCCTCAAGAACTCCGTCAGCCGGCCCTGCATGTCCCCAAACGCGCGCACGCCATCGAGCGCCGCCGCGCGCGGGAGCGTCGCGAGCGCGGCCATGCCCAGCTCCTCGAGCGAGCGAGCGCGGTCCGGGTCCGCGGGGAGCTCGTAGGGTTCTTCTTCGTCTGTGAGCCACGGGTAGGGCGCGAGGAGCGGCGCGCACTGTTGGACATGGCGTTTAAGGAGGGGGAGATGGGGAGGGGGGAGGGGCGTACGGAGCGGCATTGGCACCAGCGCGAGCGGAACGAGGGCGCGAGGAAGAGGTCCAAGGCGCTCGCGTCCGAGGGCGGTGCGGAGAGGAGCGCGGAGATGCGCGCGTGCGGCGCGGGCTTCGTGCACGCAACCGGCGCCGTGTCTGCGTCGGGAGAGGAAGATGATGTGTCGGTCCTCGCACGCTTCGGCGGCGGGAGCGGCGCCGCGGCGCGCTTGCGCTTGCCCGCCTCCACCGCACCATCGTCCTCGACATCCACCTCGTCCTCCCCATCCTCGTCCAGCGGCTCGCCGACTACGGCCCACTCCCCCTCCTCGTGCACGAGCACGCTCGCGCCGGCGTGCCCCGCGTAAGGCCAGAGCAGCGGTATGCGGCGCACGCACGCGCCGCAGATGAGCGCGTCGTACTGCAGCGCGCTGTCCTCAGCTTCCTCCTCGTCGTCCTCGTCTGGCGAGGCGCCGGCGAGGACGGAAGTGAGGGATGGTGCGGGTGCGGGAAGGGGCGAGGGCGGCGACGGCGACGGGGAGCGCGAGGGCGGAGCGCGGAGGTGCAGACACGACTCGTGGAACCAGTCCTGGCGCGTCCGCGTCAGCCGCGCCGGCCGCGCGAAGCGCGGGTGTGTACGCACCTCGCACGCGAGACACTGTACCATCGTCTCGCGCTCCGTCTCTGCGTCATACGCCCTCCCACACCTGCAAAACTCGCCGCGGAAGTTCCTCCCATACACATTCCGCGTGTTATCCGCCTCTACGCGCCCGCCGTTCAACTTACACTTTCCCCCGCCTCGGACCGTGGGGCAGTCGCAAATGAAGCTCCGGCGCGCGAAGAGCTCGGCCTGCGCGTGCGGCGCGTGGCACGCGACGGCGCACGCGGCGCACACGCCCGCGCCGCAGGGCAGGCACGCGTGGATGTTCTGCTTGATGGGCCCGAGAGTGTAGGTGCAGCGGTCGATGGCGTGCGGGATCGCGAGCGCCGCGTCAGCGAGGAGGATGCGCTGTGCCGCGAGGAGGTCGAAGGCGGTGGTCGTGGAGGAGGACGAGGAGGACATGGTGCGCGCTTTGGCGCCGGCGGCGGCTCTTTCTCCTGAACTATGAGGTCGACCAACTTTCCTCTTTTCGTGGTCTGGGTACTGCGTCCATCAGCAACAATGTATATCTTGACAGAGTGTAAAGGTCTTGTGAACGTACACGATCAGGCTCGGACTGTCGCTACCTGGGTCGATCCACCTGTTCGTTCATCTATCTACCAATCATCTCGTTTGACATACACGAAAAGAAAACCGTTCGTCGGAATTGCATACTTTATCAGGACTCGTGTGGCCACTGGTACGAGTTCAGGCTCTATTATCGAGAATACGCAAGCAACGTCAAGTCAGCGCCCAGCTCAAGTCTCTGCACCTCGTCCTTTGCACCATACGACCGATCGCCCGAGACAGCCAGATACAGGTCAAGATAGCTGCAGTTTATGCACAAAAAGCTGATTGTGCGCCCGCCGATCATGGATGGTTTACTACTGGCCTCAGACCGATCACACAAGGATATGGGGGTCCTTTCGACGCACAAAAGACCACTAGCCGGTCACCTACACAAGGCATTGTGCCTCGTCCGAATCAAACCTCTCGATATGTTTGTGTCCACCACACGGGTATAAACTCGCCGCTTGCACGGTGTTCCTCCCCCAGAATCTCATCCACGATGTTCTCCGCCTTCATCGCTACCGTCCCCAAGAAGCCCGAGGCCGAGCTGCCGGCCGACAGCGTGTCGAACACCAACGGCACCCGCGGCGGCATGTGTGTCGTCGCCGCCCAGGACGCCGAGCTCGCGCTCGTCGATGAGGAGTCGAGCTCGAGCGCAGATCCCACACTCCTTTCGTCTCCTCAGCAAGCTCTGGTAGCATGCTGAGCCGCGCGGTTGTAAGAGCATACTCTACATTTGTATAGCATCTCATGTTAATATCATATCCTCCATTTGTCGCTATTCATCGTCGACCATCTCGATCTCATCCGACTCACAATTCGGGTCCTCGCATTCCAGCGTCAGCTCGTGTACCACGGGGTGACTGTACATGACCTCCCTGGGGTCGTTCGTGTGCCTGCCTGTGTAGCACGAGTCTTCGAGACCACTGTCCCTGGAGACGTGTATTCAGCATCGATGAAGAGACAAGGATGACTCGAAGGTGATCGTACCCGTTATCGTAGGCTTCACGGCCGCAGCAATGATACTCATATTTATACTCTGGGTATCCGTGAAAAAATGTGATAGGCTCAGCATGAGGAATCTGACACCCTTTGAGGCTGTTCTGGAGATGGTTGTACGACTTGTGACAGCGCACGCAGTGCTGGACCGCTGGCTGCGCTGTCTCGGCGCGAGCGGCGTTCACATGCGCTCCGAGGCCGAGTACCTTCAAGACTGATAGAACGGCGGCGCACTGGCAGGAGTCGCAGGGCCTTCAACCTTTCCTCGGATGAGCTGAGAGAGGGTCGACTCATTGGCGTCGAGAAACACTCGCAGAACATCTTTCTCATTGGTGGTGACTTTGGGCGCCATTTATTATGAGTTATTTTTCAGATTCAGAGGTGCGGGCCACCGGTTTCTGAGAGCCAGCGAGGGCGAGATGGTGGTGAGAGGAGAGACTGAGAGGCGCCTGCCCCGCAGGCCAGCTTTCGCACGAATTACAACCTTCCCAGCCTGATCACGCCTACGACATGAACGGCTCATATCGCTTCGAACTGCACGATCATCCTGGATGCTTGTTCAGGCTCTCGTTTACCATGACTTGCGAGCTTGCCGGTCACCTGGCCCGCGAACGTCGTCGCTCAAGTCATGACGCCCATGACGAGTAATCTTGCAATCAACATGCTGGGTGATCGTCACATGACCACTCCCAACCTGAAGACTGCCGAAGACACGTAGACTTTTATGGCAGACGTGAGGGACGACAGCACTGCAGCGCGTAGTCGGCGAGCGCGTCGCGGTCATGCCCACCGAGTGTACATGGACTCCTGACACCAATGGAGCACGGCATAGACATCTCTGAGTATTTGAAGGTGGGATTTGGTACTATGTACGTGTTCCTTGTTTTGTCACCACATGATCCGTGCTCATTTATGCTCGTGAAGCTGGTTCAAGTTCCCTAGAACGGAGCCTTCATCATCGACGCCGCGCCGACTCCGTGGTCATCGTCAGTCATCTCGTCATCAAATTGGCACACGACCCTCCCCTAGCGATGGACATGTGGAAACGGCACGTCGTGAGCTCGGTGAACCTACACGACGGGATTTGACTGGTACGCTTCCTCTTCCTCGATTCGCCGCATGAGCTCAAATACCAATAGAACCATACTCTCCGACCAAATAATGGCTCTCTTACCGCGGCGTTTCTTGGCTTCTATAATGGTCCGTCGCCGCAGCGTCAAGGTAGACATCAGGCCGGCCACGTCATCAAGTTCGTAGAGCAGTACCCAACGGAGGACGATAACATCATCAAGGATATCGTAAAACAGAACTCACATCTTCCCACCAATACCTTTGCTCTCACAGTCGTTCACTTCAGCATGATTTGAAGTCGGCCATCCACTCGCAGAAACCTCGGGAATGCACTCCACAGACACATGTTTGCTCTGTCCGTGCCGTGTCTCTTCGGACCCTCGCTCTATGCCGTGCGAATGTTTTGGGTTGTCATCCCACAACATGAGGCACTCGCACTTCTGGTTGCGACATTGCGGAAGCGAACAACAGCGCCTTCATCATCGGCGGAGACCCCGCCGAGCATGTCCCACGGTCATCGATGCCGACCCTGAACTCTCTAGAATTCACTCCCTCGCCTCCTGCTCCCTCTGCACGCGTCGTGTCCTTCGATTCCGTGATCCAGCTGCTCTGGACCTTCCTACCCCTACACGAGGACAATCTACCGGCGGCAGATGTGTGCAAGCGCGTCGAGAATATGTTACAAAGTCGACCATCGTCAAATGAGTTTCGGATGCCACTCTGTCTCTTACGTCCTGATATATCCGATATCTTTCTTTTTCCCATTTCTGCACGCCTTTCTGCCGCTGTCGAGCACGTCATGGTTCGCATACGATCGTGGGAACTACTGCACCTCCAGCCTCATGCTCCTCCTTGACTTGACGTGGGAATGAGGGGGAAACATCCTCGTCGTTCATCATACATAATTGCGCCTGCACCCTCGCCTGTAGCAAGCACCCCGACGATGTTCGCCCTCTCCCTCCTCCTGCCCCTCCTCCTCGCCGTGCTCGCCCGCGCTGCTGTTCTTCCGCGATCAGCATGTTCTACCCTGGGCCATAAAGCGACCGACACCCTTCCTGCGCGCTTCAACCTCACCACCCGCACCTCCTCTACGGCGAAGACGACCGCCCCGCTCTACCTGCACATCACGGGTGCCACGCCCGGGCAGTCGTACTCCGTCCTCGTCGTACGCCATCTCTCTCTCTCGCTTGTCCGTCTTGACTGAGCCAGCCGCAGACGACCGCAGATGCCTCTTTCACGGGGCTCAACCTCACCGCCGGCGCGCTCTTCGCGTACGCGCGTGACCCGCACCTCGCGCCGACCGCCGCGATCGGGCTCACCGCGGGCGACCCGCAGAAGTACGGCGCGGCGGGGCCGTGGCCGACGTTTGCGACGGACAACGCCGACCCCGCACCGTCATTCTGTGCCGTGCCCGGCAAGAAGAAGGTCACGCTCCTCGCGATGGACGGCCGCACGGACGCGTTCTCGCTCTGCCGGAGCTACATCTCGAGCGCGGCGAACGGCGTCACCGCCGTCGTGTACGACGCGGACACCACCATGCAGTCGGGCCCGGGCGCATACGACGGGGCTTCCTGCATCCCGGTGGAGATAGTGATAGATGCAGCAGAGTAGAGCGAGAATTCCAGAATGCATACGTCCATGGAAGCGCGGTGTCCGTCCCGAGAGAAAGAGAGAAGGGTCTTCTCATCCTACCACTCTTTGATCAGCACCAGCCGACACCATACCAGCGCAGAACTCACGCTACCACCGATACGCAAAGGCCATCCACACGTTCCTTGGCACGAGGTAAACCCAGATCACAAACAGGACGCCCCACGTACCGCCGGAACTGGCGCCGATCCATCTCCTGCCACGCCGCCCACTCCTCGGGCGTGAGGATGTGGCCGAGCTCGACGTCGCGCGAGCTCGATATGGGGGTGGGCAGGGCGGCCTTGGCGTAGGCCGGGGACGCGTCGATGGGGTGGCCGGATGACGTGGAGTGTACGACGTCGAGAATCGGCAGGGCATCGAACAAGGGAGGTATGGCGTCGGACATAGTGATGCACGTGGCAGCCGCCGGAGGAGAGTCGTGAGCGGGTGGCACGTCGGGCTCGGCCGCAGCCGGCATGGCACCCCCGCCATCCAGCTCAACAGTATCGTTGGTCCATGAGCAACGGTGATAATACGCCGGGGCATGGTTGCTTGCGGTGGAAGAGGTGGGGAAGAGGCGCGCGCTTGTATACTGCATCGTGGGATGAGTCCTTCGTGTGAAGATCGTGACTGACTGTATCCGCCGTACAAATGTTTGGTGGGAAAGATGAGTCTCTCAGGAGCAGGGTTTTCGACGGGTCTGACAGCGGTGTTCTTTAGAAGACCGAAGGGGAACCTGGAAAGTCGCGAGGGAAGGAACGTGCCGCGAGGAAGGAGGAGGTCGAGTACACTCCTTGTCCATCAGCACAAGTATGCCTTTGGGTATGTGCTTCGATGTAACAGACCGTTTTCTGTGGGAGGTGTAGGAGGAGAGATCGGGGCGAATGAGTGAAAAAACGAATTCCATTGGACACGATGCAACGAGCCAGATCTCTACCACGCCTCCTAGTAGCCGACGCTGATCATGTAGTCCGCAAGCTTCTCGACGACGGACGTCGCCTCGGGCGCCTGCGTCGGCGCCGCGTACTCGCACACGAGGATCGCCTGCTTCGTCTTCACGACGACCGCGCCGTCCGCCTGCGCGCCATGTCATCAGCACGCGATCGCGGAAGAAACGCGGGGATCGGCCCGCACCTGCTTCTTCCCGTAGATGCTGCGGTCGTTCGCCTGAATGACGAAGAACTTCTGGCCCGCGAGGCGCAGCCCGCTCGCCTGCGCGGCCGCCACGTCCTTGTAAGCGTTCAGCACCGCGTTCTGCTCCTCCTGCGACAGCTGTCCCCGTCTCATATCAGACGCCGCACTTCTCTCAAAGCGTGTAGAGCGTGACGCACGGTGTAGCCCGCGGAGGCGGCCCAGACGCCGCCGGCCTGTCCGAGAATGGCCGCGCGCGCGATGTGCCCACTCCCGACGAGGTTCGTGTCGACGTATGCTGCGATCGCGTCAGATCGGCGCGCGCCAGCTAGCCCGCGGTCATGTCGCACTTTGCCAAGACATGGTAGAGAGGTGGAGGGTGGGAGGTTGTGCGGCGAGGTGGGAGAGGACGACCAGAAAGTGCGCGGGCCCGCGTCATCCGCGCTTTCTTCGTTCCGCCCGTCACGACTTGCGGGCTCTTCGTGTACACGCGTCTGGCTGAATGGCACATTACGCATCTTATACTTCTGCGAGACTTGTAGTCTTGGGACCATGTCAGACTGGCCGCACCATAGTTGTCCGTCTGATATTTGCAGTACTCCAAGATGCACGCGATTGGCTCGGTCCTCGTTGCTGCATATGTTCGCATTCTCCGTCGCACTGGCCTTCTATCCGAAGTCCTGCACGTTCATGACTGGTCATTATGGTGTAGTGATGGAGCATTTCCCTGGCCGAGCTGTCGCCATTGTAAGGAATGAGACTTGTGGGACGCCCTTCTCGAAGAACCTGTCAAGCTCGCCCGTCCTGTCATGTCACAGTCGTACAGCATGTTTTATAAACGCCAGCCTCTCGTGCCTTCAGGCGCCTTGGTGAGCACAACCTCATTCCCTCGCTAGTTTTCAACTCATATGAAACATGCTGTAGACTAAAGGTCACGCCATCGCCACTTACTCAGAAAGTATGACTGCAGAAAGAAGCACGAAAGGGCAATGATAAGGAGACCAACTCAACGATAACCTCCTTCACTGATCCCCCTCCTTATTTCATTTTTCATCATGGCCACTGTCGCACCCACCTACCTCATCGCTGGTTCGACCGGCAACACCGGCCAGCAGGTCGTACGCACGCTCTCGTCTCATCTTCTAAGTAGAGGCAAGGGCATCCGTCTTATGGCCCTCACGCGCTCGCTCGACGGTGCCACGGCGAAGACTCTCGCCGCCCTTCCCGGAGTCGAGATGCAGGCCGTCAACTGGACCGACATCGATGCGGCGTGGCTCAAGAAGGAGAACGTCGTCAAAGCCTTCCTCGCATCGCAGAATGGTCCTGACCACTTCATGATCGAGTCCGCGTTCTGCCTCGCGCTCCTCCAGGCGGGCGTCAAGTAACTCGTGAGAATTGGAACGGTCAAGGGGATGACGTCGCCGACTTCACCCACGTGGTACTGCAGGTGATGGTTTTTGACTCTGCTTGGCCGGGCTGGACAGTCTGCTGACGGGAATCGTGTCGTTCCAGGTCCCACTGGGCCATCGAAACACTCCTTAGCCATCCTAAGTTCAAGGGTCTCGCCTTCACATCTCTCTCAGCAAACTACTTCTCTTCGTTTTGTCTCTCTGCGGCCGCCGACTGGGTCAGCGAATACAAGAAGTCGGGCAAGCAGGTCCCTCTTGCCTTCTTCATCGATGCCGACTCCTCCGTCGCTCTCGTTGACCCTTCAGATGTACGTCCTAACTTTCTCCTCTGCCTTCTTGTTCTTCCTCTTGTCACTATACGCTCGCGACATCTTATTGCATCCTCCAGGTTGGCGAGGCGGCGGCAAAGCTCCTCCTGCTCGAAGATTTCACCCCTCACGCCAGCAAGTCGTACATGGTCAGCGGTCCGGCTGACGTGACGGGCAATGATCTCCTAAAGCTCGTCGAGGACGCCGCTGGTGTCAAGGTCGAGGACTTCCGCTGGCGCGACACGGCATTCCTCGCCGATCTAGTTGACTCGGGCGCCATCCCACCCAAGGTGCGTTCTCTCGTCTCCTTTCACCTACTTCCGCTCTTTTGCTAACCTCTCTCCTTCACGCATAGGCTCTGCAGGGGTACAAGTCAAATTTAGGGCGCCTCTGGGCCGGCGAGTTCGGCCTGAAGAACTCCTCTACAGACAAGGCCCTCCTCGACGTTACCCCTCCTCTTCGTATTGTCGAGTCTTTGTTCAAGTCGCTTCTTTAGTTCCCCAAAGGGGGCCAGACGCGGCTTATACATGGTAGCTGCACATACAGAAATTTGATCTGCACATTGTGATACGCTCGCTGCATTGCCGCATATACCACCATGAACTTTAGCGGTCAAGTCACATCGCGGCATCTGATTCCATGCTTGAATCTGATGGCGCAGTCGATTGACGAAGCAAACTAATGTAGCACAATGCATTGAAGGCCACTACCGATATACGTAATGCACATTCGAGAGACTCGCATAATCTTCTACCGCACGTGGTTGCAGGTCGCTCCCAGGCCGCCGGCTACGTAAGTAGTATCAGGACACGACGACCACGGCGCAGCAAAGCCAGACGCACGGTTGAGGCAGAGGTAGTTGGCGCAGCACGGGTTCCCTGAGCCACAAGCGGCGCCCTGCTGGCCGCAGCGACGTTCGAGGGGGTTGGCCACAACGGCACTGGCGAAGAGCGCGAGCGCGAGGACGACGAACTTGGGGCTGAGCATGGTGGTGCTGGGTGGATGTGCGTGCGTCTCGCATGATCTTGGGTAGCATATATGCAGCCTCGGGCTGCCGTCCGCAGTCTCCTTATCGCGTGGTGCATCACATGAGGAAAACAGGGTGATGGGGGCACTGATACTGCGGGGGCATGCAGTTCTATAGCCAGGTTGCCGGACGGCACGGGCTTGCACGTGACGGTCGGCGACCAGCGTCCAGCCGAGCAAGCGCGACCGTCCCAACGAACCGAGAGTTTCCGGCCCCGTCGGTGCCGGCGAGACACAGGATACTGTTGATCTCACTAACGCAGAGTCTGTTGATTGAGCTGATGATTGAGGCAGAAGTAGTGGGGATATCAACAGCCTAGGAAGGGCGCGAACGCATCACGTGGACAGCCCTTCCCAAAAATGGGAACTTACGCCACAGGTCGACCCGCTCGTCCTCGACCACGTCGCGCTTTGGCGACTCTGGCTTTCCTGCACCTACTAAGACGTGCCGAACGATCGTATGAGGATATGCGATATGTAAAGTAGTGGAAGAGAAACCATCAGAGCACCAAGCGGCCCCTGATTCCAAGATACAGATTATAGAGGTATGCTTGGCTCGGAGCCGGCCAGGAACAAGACTGACTGCTAGTACTATCACACGACTATGCTTGACCGCTGAGATAGAATAGACGTCGTCAGATGCCGTCGAGCTATGTACAGCATACCTAGTCTTCGTGGTCGTGGTCAGCCGGTAAGTGAATAAGCGCTTACTTGCGCGGGGCGCAGTGACCGTTTTATACCTCGGTCCGTCACCTCTTGCCGCGCCGCCATTACTTACCAGCTCCTCTCTCGACGCTACACACAATCATCATGTCGACCAAGCGCAATCAGCCAGATCCTGTCGACCCTCGTGATGTTTCGATCACACTGCTCAACCAACGCCTCATCCAGAAGACCCTCAAGCGTGTCGTTGATACCTCAAACACTACATCCACTGAGCTCGAGCGCGTCCTCGCCGCACTCGCGAGCATCGGTGTTCCAATCGCCGACGTCAGAGCTCAATTAGCCGCACCCATGCTCCTACACTGCGTACGCTGCCACCGAGAATATGACCCGCTCGACAATAGGGGTGGCAGCTGCGGCGTCAAGCACGCTCCTCCGGAGTATCGAGAGAGCGAGGAAACGGGAGGAGTTGATTATATCTACCCCTGTTGCGAGGAACTGGTGGAGGATTGTGGGCAGTGGGTCTAAGCGCTTCCTGTTTGGGCTTTAACTGACCCGTAGATGTTAGGGACTGAATATGCTCATTCGAGAAGCATACGACAAAGACCTTCGAGGTAGACTATTTCAACCCTACCATCAACAAGTGCACAGAGTTCTGTTCCTCCCGCACAGTCATCGACACGGCGAAGCGCATGAAGCGGTGATCTTGTCTCCATGCTGTCTCTGGACTGTTCTTTTCCTGCTTCTCATTCAGTGGTAGTCAACAATATACTGCTGCTCCGCGTATAGCACTTGATAGCAGGACAGAAAAGTCTGGACATCCTCCGAATGCGCAAGACCACGCTTTGGGTGGGCACAGCGTGTCTAGCGGGCTCACACGAATGTGTTGGCTACGTATGAGGTGGCGAGGGGATGAGAAGATACAGCACGTTCCTTGTCCGAGAGCGCGAGGAAGCAAGCAACGTAGTCGAGGTGGAAGTCGACGACATAGCAGCTCGGCGTCGAACATCTCCACCGTCGTCATCCTCAAGGTTCTCTTCCTCCGATTGATGGAGTTCTACGTGATCGTTAGGGTGCCACCAGACCATTGTTCGATCGCTGGCTTGAGATGGATGCTCGCTTCTGAAAAGCTCGCCCATCAGGTGCTTGTACAGCTCGACGATATCATCCGGATTAGAGAGATTGAATCTAGATGTAGTTTCGGTATCGAAAGAAGAACGAGATAAAGCTTTCACCCACACCAGAAGTCGGTGGCAAGCTCCACTATAGAACGCCAATTCCGCCGCCGTCGAGATCGAAGTGTAGGCGAGAGATGTCACGTTGGGTGATACAGACCGCCTGCATCTGCTAGAGAGAGCTCAACGGAAGTGATTGCCGCAGGAGTTGATTGACTCAAACAGTTGGTTGAAAGGAAGATGCGTCATGCTAGTGAGGTCGATATCTCAGCTTCAGGCGGTTGGATCGGAACTTGAAGGGACTCACGAGGCTCTCTTACAGCCGAGTCTGGACAGAGCTCAAAGCATCTTGCACCTAGTCCACGTACAAAGAGCTTCGCCCAACGTCCTGTCGCGATCCGCGTGGTCCTGATCCACCCTCTAGTGTCCTATAATAAAGTCTCAGGGCCAAGTGTACCCCGAGACGCGAGGCTCATCCGCAGGTCCCGCTACCAGGTTTCTGTAGACAGCCCTCGTTTCGTCACGACGTTCGCGAGTGTTTGGTTCGTCATTCGCGTGGACGCGGAACGTGGATAAGCTTTGGCAGATCAGCGCGGTTTCGATAGAGAGGACGTGTACGCACTTTGCATTCTCCGCATACTCCTCCGCCTTTCGAGGTTAGGAGAGCAACCGTGTCCATCTTCATTCGCAAGACCCCGATTCGCTCGAATACCATGCTTCCATCCCGTCCTCCTTCAAGTCCGTGTAGAAGACCCCATAGTCGCCGCCGGTCTTCGCGTGCGGGATGAATGAGACGTGAACGTTCAGAATGCTGACATTCCGGCCACTTCGCAGTGAAATGACGACTCGGGCAAGACTTGGGTGACAAGATCGAAAGGTCCCGACAAAGTCTTCGTCGAGCGAGGAATATTAGCTATTCACGAAAGGCGTTCAGGGATAGTGCTGCAGATAGACGGTGTGTCGTTTCCGACGACATGATCGTCCACGAGAGAGCCGGTGTGCGAGTCGTGTGGCGTATCCTGGCGCCTCTCTTCCTCGAACCGTCTCTTTGCCAGTGCCCCTCACGAGGAGGCTGTATATATCGATCTGATTAGTCCTCGAAGATGCGTCGCACTCGTTTCCGGAGCTCTCTTGACCATGGCCGGATTCGGTTGTGGCATTCGATGAGGCGCGCGTCGTGACGGGCCTGGACGCGCTCGACAGAACGCCAGAATCTTCTGGTCGCGCAGGGTGGTGTACATAAACTCGCTGTTCGTACCGCCCTCCTCTTATCCCTATCGCCTCACCACCCGATGGGCAAACCTCACGCGAACTCGCCCGAGGGCGAGCTCGCGGACGATTCCAGCGCCTTCACCTTCACTGGTCCGTATGAAGCCCTCATCACGATGCTCTACAAAATCGACAGAGCGCTGCGGTACGACGGTACTGATCGTGTGGTCGAGATCCTCGAGCGGCAAGAGGATGTCGCTCGGGAGACGGCCGGGGGTGCCGAAAGTACGGACTCACCTCACCATGACTCTGAAACGGAGACGGATGCGAAAGGCGCGTCGGAAGAGGGTACCGACTCACCATATCTCGGGATATGGCATGAGAATGTTACACGGGAGACGTCCGCGGGTGCCGAAAGTACGGACTCCCCTCGTCATGGTTCGGAGGCGGATGCGGATGCGGGAGGCGCTTCAGACGAGGGTGCCGACTCTCCAGATCATGGGTCAAGCTCGGAGGAGAACGTGTCGGCGGACTCGACAGTCCCAGACCATGACGAAGAGATCGCTCGTCTAGCGTATCCTTGGGGAGGTATGTGCTCTGAGATCTCGGAAACTCCTCACACACACTCATCCCAAACATAGGCGGTTACTCTCACGTACTGATCACCACACACGACGACGAGTTCTGTTCCATCTGCGAGGACATATATGTGCTCGACTCAAGTTTTAGCTTCAACATTACTTCCAACGGACCCTGCTACGAGAAGAAAAGTGCGCCTAAGTCTCGTCTTTCGTAGATCTCCCTTCTCATCTACACCCTGCAGGTCGTAGACCTTGGGAACGCGCAGTCGGTGCTCCTGCCATGATCACGTTCTGCTTCGACGACCCTACCAAGACTTCGTTCACCACCGCCTCCG
Source organism: Limonomyces culmigenus (assembly GCA_002233555.1). Taxonomy (NCBI): domain Eukaryota; kingdom Fungi; phylum Basidiomycota; class Agaricomycetes; order Corticiales; family Corticiaceae; genus Limonomyces; species Limonomyces culmigenus. Next base: position 89,586 of record LCTX01000235.1, on the reverse strand, counting down.
GAGACGAGAAGTTCTGGCAGGACGATGAAGCAACAACACTAGCCACGGAGATCATACGCGACGCGGTACAGTCCACGCCGTTCCTGTCGTCACTGTCTCCGTTCTGGCTTGGAGACGTATATGGATAGACTGGCCTATGTGGCCGAGCAAGTCCCCGTGCACAATTCCTCGAACTGACGGCATCGATATCGTCATGTCATTCCTTGAACTCCTCTCCACGCCTTTCTCCCGAGTACGGAACGTCTGTGCCCTCGCCCGTGCAGCAACCTCCCACCCATACGCCGCCTCCGCGCCGCCTTCCCTCCCTTCCCACCACACCTACAGGCAACTCCGATGACGACTACCTTCCCGCCATCCCGGCATGGGCCAAGTTCGCCAGACCTGCGGTCCGCGACCCGACCTTCGAATATGACCAGCAGCAGCTCAAGGACGATACGCCGTACCCGGATTATCTCTTTTTCTTTCCATGGGACCTTTATTTCATGTTCTTCGCTGAGATTCTAACCTGCATTCTGCATGGCTGCCTGTTCTCAATGTTGAACGGAAGACGTGACGTCATACACTCTTGCGAGGTCCGTGCGGGTCGGGATCCGCGCGTGTCTGCCCGAGTCTCCATGCACGATTACAACGGCCACAAACCAATCGTTACCATATACGTTATGCTACGAGCAAAGGTCGAATCACAGCTCGAGTCGTCATCAGGCACGAAACCAGCGGGTGCACACGGCGCGCCCGGCCAACAGCTTCGGCACCGCGCGCGATCCCCAGTCTACGCACGTCATTCGCAAACAAGTTGTGCACCTCTCCCTCTCCCCACTTGCACACTCCAACCCACCCCCACCCGCACAGAAACATGCCGTGGAACACGATCACGCTCAACGACGGGACGAAGATCCCGAGCATCGGCTTCGGCACCTGGCGCATCGGCAACGGCGACGACACCGTCACGAATGTCAAGACCGCCATCGACACCGGCTTCACCCACGTCGGTCCGTCTCTGCGCGCTATCGTACAAAGGGCTGGCAGGTTGCTGACGGCGACGCAGACACGGCGCAGGTGTACCGCAACGAGGTCGAGGCGGGCACGGCCATCCGCGCGTACCCGCGCGACGAGGTCTACGTCACGACTAAGTGGTCCGGCCTCGGCGGGCTCTCCGCCGAGGAGTCGATCCACAACTCGCTCAAATACGTGCGCCCCCCTCCCCCCGCCCCCCTCCTCCCCGACTGACGAGCGCGCAGCTGGGCCTGCCGTACGTGGACCTGTACCTGATCCACGCGCCGCAGGTCGCGAAGGGCGACATCCGCGGCGCGTGGGCGGCGATGGAGCGCATCAAGGACGCGGGCCTCGCGCGCTCGATTGGCGTCTCGAACTTCGACGACGCGCAGCTCGCGGAGCTACTGCAGCACGCGAAGCACGTGCCCGCCGTGAACCAGGTGTGTGTACGTGTGCGGATGTGCGGATGTATGCTGAAGGAAGCCAGATCGAGTTCCACCCGTACGTGTTCCGCGAGCAGCTCCCGACGCTCGCGTTCTGCGCGAAGCACAAGATCGTCATCGAGGGCTACTCCACGCTCATGTACCTCTTCTCCCTCCCCCCTCCCCATCCCTTGCTCACAGCCGCGCAGCCCGCTGACGTCGACGGAGGGCCCGGTGCGCCCGCTCGTCGGCTCCATCGCCGCGCGCGAGAAGGTGACGCCGGAGATGGTGCTCCTCGCGTGGGCGAAGGCGAAGGGCGCCGTCGTGCTCACGACGAGCTCCAAGGCGTGGCGCCTCCAGGACTACCTCAATGCCGGCGACCTCGCGCTCACCACGTCTGACGAGGCCGCCATCGACCAAGCCGGCGCGCCCGGCAAGGCCGTTCAGGAGAAGGCGGCGCCGGTGGACGAGAAGACGTTGCTGAAGGCGCTCGAGGCGGCTGAGGCCGGAGCGGCGCTCAGCGCGCAGCAGCTCGCGGAGGAGAGGGCGAAGCATGAGCGCCTCGTGCGCCGCGTGCGGAACGGCCGCGTCGTGTTCCGCGTGTGCTACCTCGCGGCGCTCGGATACTATGCGTACACCACCTTCATGTAAGCGCGCGGTTTGAGATGTTGTACTGTATCTGCGAGCGAATTCATATTCGTCTTTCCTTGTTCGTCTGGGAATGTACATGCTGTCATCATCATGAATGAAGGAGGACGGCACTTCGCTCACCAAGATATGATTGACGAAATGCACTGGTCGCCAGACTCGCCGCGCATACTAGGAGGACGGTGCGGCTGTATACGCCATGACGAGCACCTTGAGCATGCACCAGCAGGTCAGGCTTAGCAAAATGGCATGTGTTCCACATCTTACGCTACTGCCGCTTCGGCCAGTGCTTGAACGACGCCTGGTTCGCTATCCACCCTTTGTACATCGCCACGCGCCGGCGCACGACCTCCGAGTCCGCCGCGTCGACTTCCCACACCTTGATCGCGCCCTTGACCATCTTCTTGAAGTCGTCGCGCCCGAGCGCGCCGTGGATACGCGCAAGCGTGTCGACGAGCTCCATCCGCGGCGTGCGCACGGCCTGCAGCTTCTCCGCGATGAACGCCTTCAGCAGCCCATTCAGCTTGCCCAGGTCCGCGGGTGGCGTGCGCGCGGTCGCCATTTCCTGCTCGCGCAGCCAGGACCTGAACGTCGTTCGGTCCGGGCTCGCGGCCCACGCGCGCAGGCTCGCGCGGTTCTCGTCGCTCTTCACGCGCTCGCGCATACCCATGTTGCAGAAGGCGCAGTGGCAGGTGAAGCCGTACAGCGCCTTGAGCGTGCGGATGCGCTCGGCGGTGGGATGGAGGACGTCGATGTAGGCAATCGTGATCTCATCCTTGGGCATGATCGTGCGCACCGCGCGTAGGGTCATGACCAGCGTTGCGGGGTTCCACACGACCAACGCGTTCGGGCTGCAGCTGCTCACGGCGTTAGTACAGCAGGCCATCTGCACAATCAGGCTCGCCTACTCGTGATTGCACCGCGCAATCGTGCCGAACAGCGCGCTGCACGCGAGTGTCTGCGCGCCCTGGCCAAGCTGCACGCCGATCCCATTCGAGCGGACGATGCCCTCCTCCACATACGCCGCCTGCGGCTTGACGTTGCACAGGTCCCTCAGCGCGACCTCCTGCGCGCCGGGGCCGCCGCGCGCGCCCTTCGGCAGGCGCACGAGCATCGTGCGCAGCACGTCCGGCGCCTGCATGTCCGTCCCGCCGAGCCAGAGCGTCTGCGGGACGAGCAGCGTCGGCCGCTCGGCGACGATCACGGCGCCGGGCTCGATCTGCTGCAGCGCGAAGACGCCGAGGTCACCCGGCCGCCGGTTCCCGATTAGCGTGCGCGGGACGGCCTGCACCGCGTAGGCGGCGCCGTTCGTGTGCGGCAGCTCCGGGAACGGTTCGAGCGTGAGAAGATGCTGCGCAATGTCTTCGGGCAGGAAGCACTGCGTCACGAACTTGTGTGGGTCGCGCTCAGAGACTTGCCGCGTGGGGTAGTGAACGGTACGGAACACGAAGGCGCGGTCCGGTGGAGGCTCGGATATGGGCGCGGAGAGCCCGCGCTCTTTCATCCATGTGCGGACGTCGTCGAGCGATAGATGTTGGTTCTCAGGCGCACTCTTAGGTGGTGCGGGAGAGGGGCCCCAGGAGCGCAGCGCGGACATGGTGGGAAGACAAGCTGCTCGCAAGTCACATGGTCAATAGCAGCTTCTAGAACACGAGGCTGCCAGCATCGCGTAGCAGTATATGCAGTACTGTATGCTGATGGTGTGGCCTGATATGTTTCCAGCCCAATGTTCGCCTCCGCTTTAGATGAATGGTCCCAAAGCGAGGGGATGACATGTGAGGTTTTGGGACTTCCCACACGCGACGTCTCGTGTTGCAGCTTTGTGTATCTTGATCTCCCCCGCAACGTGTACAGCACATGTTCTAGTGACACCTGTCATTGATGCACAGCCCGTGGATGGGTTAAATAAGCGCATCATCAAACAGGGACCTGTCACCTCATCATGTATGCCCCCAAGACAATCCTGCTCGCACTCGCGCTGCTTCTTTCAGCCGTCGCCGCCAACCCGGTCGAGGCTCGTCGCGGTGGAGACGATACTCAACTCGATAGCAGTGCCTGTAACGGAGGTGGGTGCACTCGCTGTTCTAGATCTGCTCGAGGCTAATTTGTGGGTAGCCATATGCGGAGTAGTGGGGCGCTGAGAATGTGCATGAGCTCAGAGCACGGATGAGCGCAATGACGTGCATATGTGTCACACCAGGTAGCTCTGTCTTCCCATTCATAGGGTTGCTTTGGTGAACTACACCACAGCCCATCATTTGAGTGGCCCTGAGTTGTACAGACATTTCTTGAGAACGAAACCTATGTCTAAACCAGAAGATCTGAGACGCATATGCTTCAACGCAGCGCAGCCAGCATTCCCATCAGCACAGGGCATCCTCATGTTTGACCATCCGCCCCACGTGTGCAATGGTAAATCAACTGCGCAACGCAGAACAAAAACGTGGTAGACTGCACAGACGCAGGGTGGCGACGAACAGGCATTCAAATATCGGCGCATGAAGGTATGAGCACTTTACCCCATCATGTACGCTCCCAAGTCCTTCATCCTCGCGCTCGCTGTCCTCGCCGCGTCCGTTGCGGCCAACCCGCTGCTCGAGGCGCGCTGCGGCTCGTTCGGCGCACCGTGCACGAACTGCTGCACGAACTACATTTGCCGGGACGGTGCGCGCACTTCGTGTCGCTTTTACCCAGAGGTGGTTGTTGACGAGAATGCAGGGGCGTGTGCGCCTGGTCACTGAGAAGATGGGGATAGAGATCGATTTGGGACGGTGGCTAGTAGTGGTTGTTCTTGGTCAAACAAATGCATACTCATCCGACGAGACATTTTTTAGATGGGTAAGACCGAGCGAGTGAGACAGCAGCGCCAGTTGGGTCGTGTTGAAGTGAAGTTATGGTTTGCAACCAAGGGCCGAAAACAAGCCTTGTTCGTCGCGACTGCCTTGCCGGAGTCATTCATACGCGAAAAGTCGCGCGCCGCGGCCAACTCGCCCACCAACTCGGCTGTATCTGAGCTCGTCTTTGATCCGACTGTTTTGTCTGCGCCGCACTCCCCCGGCGCCACGGGCGGGGCAGCTCACGCTCCGCCAGGCGCAGCGCGCGGCGCGCGTCTCTCGAGATCTCGAGTATCAAGGTGCGTGCGCTGTGTTGACTACCCACTGATGTGTCTTAGGATAAATCAAATTTGCTATGTTCAGCGCGCTGAGTCCCCACCTCTCAGTGTCTCACCTCTGCTTCCTCGTTCTCTGCACACGGGGTTCTTTTGTGATGCAGGGAGATCATGACGCGGCCGCCGAATACGCCTGCCATTCTTCACGGCGGCCGTGTGGAGAGTAACTGCGAGATAGTGGCGTGCGCAGTGCACGGTGGCCGTGGTGTCTCATCAACGGAGCTCCGTGTGCAAGCCATCTTCCCATAAATCAACTCCTGAGCCTTTCTCAACCTCCTCGCTCGCCCGCCATGCACGCTCACAAGATTGTTTTCGCTCTCGCACTCTTCATCACATTTGCCGCCGCCAACCCGCTTGAGCCTCGATGCGGGACTGTCGGCGTCGCGTGCGGGAACTGCTGTGCCAATCTCGTATGCCATGAAGGTACCTTGCTCGATATCTGCTGGAGATTTTGAGTGCTGATGAGCTCGTAGGGGTGTGCAGGGTTCAGCATAGGCTCTGATGGTGGGGCGCAGTGAACACATATTGGGTAGCATATACATGCACAATCCCATCGGCATCAACTTCTAGGCTTCTTGCTGGCACGCATGCGTTTGAGCTCGTGTGATGGAGAGAAGTGTAGTCCGGAGCAGTCCGCATCAGCGGGCGTCCGTGTACAGCTTATCCTCACACATAAAGCCAGGCGGCGGGTACTGGCAGTCGGCCATAATCTAAGATGTTCGCCCCCAAGCTCGCTCTCTTTGTGCTCGCGCTCCTCACCATTTCCGTCGCTGGCAACCCCCTTGAGAAGCGATGCGGCTACACGGGCGCTAAGTGCGGTAACTGCTGCCCGCTGTACATCTGCGTGGAGGGTGCGTGTACACGCTGGATGACGCAGACAACGTCGCTGATCAGCGTCGTCTAGGAAGCTGCAGGCCTGGTAAATAGACGTTCCAAGAAAGATTGTGTTCGTAGCCTGTTGCACAGATTCGGCGCTCGAAGAGTCATGTAAAATCCATGTGAATGCCCTACACTTATCTACTCCTCCACTCGAGCAGTGGCCCAAGCAGAAGCTTTGGTGATGTCACGTCTCCACACCTCATACTCCTCGAGTCTCTGCCGCACGGCCGGTGAAGGAAGCGGCAAGAGGCTCCAAGCCTTCTCGGCAGTATTAAGGCGTGCGGTCGTCCCGCTCTTCTTGCCCATCACAATAGACATGCGTAGTAGCGTGTCGGTCATGTCCATGAGTGGATCTCGCAGAGAAAGAAGACCTTCCATGTAAAAAAGAGTCGATAGGGTGAGGAGCTCGGTCGTGTACGCTCCTGGGTCGATGGTACCCGCCGCCATCCGCTCCATCCACCCGTCAAAGGTGAGCCAATCAGGATCCATCGCCCAAGTTCTGAGAACGGCACGGCTCTTGTCGCTTTCTTGGAGTGCGTCGCCTTTCAGCGCGCATTTCTCGCAGGCGCATGTGAAGCCGTGGGTGAGCTGTAAAATGCGTTGGCGCTCCGCGCGAATGTCCAACACGTCGGTATATGCGACGGTCACTTCTTCGTCAACTTTGAGCTGGCGCACGGCATAGACCGTCATCGTCAAAGACTGGCTGTCCCTTAACAGCACACTGTTCGGTGCACATCTGTGAACGGACGCAAGTAAGAAGGTGTGACCAGGACATTAAGTGCATACACACGAGTGATTAATTCGAGCAATGCGAAAGAACACAGCGCTGTCAAGTATTCCATTCAAGTCTACTGCGACACCGTTCGTGCGGATGATCCCTTCCTCGTTACAAGACGCTTTAGGTTTCGCATTCTTCAGCTTTTGCATTATTTCAAGCTGCGAAGGTCCGGGGTCGCCGGCCGTCCCGTCTTTCTTCGTCTTTAGCTTCCCAGGTAAAGTCGATAGACGACGGAAGAGAGAGGCAAGAACATCCTGAAGCGGGACTTCAAAGCCACTGGAGGATATATGTGCGGGAAGCAAGAGGGATGGACGCTCGACCATGAGTATTTCGCCCGCAGCGACGTCTTTCTTCGCAAAACGATGTCCCTCTTGTGATTTGGGGAATGGCTTGACCCCCGTGACGTCATACTTGCTTTTGGTGCTCGAGCGAAGAGAAAGGGATTCATCGAGAAGCAGAGCCGTTCGTGGAGTGATGAGAGCAGCGGTGACAAAGATGTCGCGGGTATCGTCAATCTCGGCTGGCCCATAGCGGATGGTGCGCAGAATGAGAGGATCAGGTATGGCATCGTCACCGACGTCAGATCCGACGGACGCGGGAATGCCGCGTTCAGTAACCCATGCGCCAGCCGCTGCGTGATCGGGCAGAACGTTGTCCGACGTCGTCGAGGGCACCGTAACCGGCGCCTTAGGCGGCGCAGGGACCGGTGCCTTCGACACCGCAGAAGCTGCAGGCTTTTTCGGCGTGATAGCGAGGGAGAGAGGGCAAAAAGTGAGAGGACGGTGAGACAGCGGGAGTCTTATCAGCGATCGGCTGGCCCGCTCAGAGAGGGAAGGAGGAAAAGAAGGGAAGTGCAGTGCATCGTGCGAACGCTTGCTGTCACATGACTGAACAGCGAAAGCAGAAATACAATTTGCGGGCACATCATACACAGACTGCGATCATCACGAACAGATACCTAGAGACATTGTGAGTAGTACTGAGACGAAGAGGTGCACTTGTAAGGTGACACGCAAGTCGTCGGGCCCGTGAAACTGCGAAGGAAGATTAGCTCATGAGGTGTGCGCGAGAGTCAAAAATCCTGACCCCGTCCCGCCACATTGGGCGTAGTGCTGTGCGCCGCCAGTCGAGGTAGAAGAGGCCGACGAGGAGGTCGAAGTGGCGGAGGAGCTCGAGGCGGTCGTCTTGGTGGTCGAAGCCGAGGAAGATGAGGCTGAGGACGCGCCGCCAGCGGGGCAAGTCTGGACGGCTCCACCGGGGGGCGTGTAGGCCTGGCCATTGTTGTTAGGCGCGCCTCCTGCGCCGTAGATGTTGATCAGGATGCCTGGGTCGGTGGCGCTGTATGATCCTGACGGACAGAGACTGTTAAGTACTCAAGATTGTGCGGCTGACAAAACTCCGTACCAGGGAAGCTCAGGAAGCTCGAACCCGTCCAGGAGCCGGTACCCTGCACGTTCAATTGCGCGCACGACATGTACTGTGATTTCTAGTCAGGACGTGAGAGAGCAGCGTACTTGTGCGCTACTTACGAACTGAGCCTGGCCCTGGGTGTAGGCAGAGTGGAGGGCGAGCGCCTCCGCACGGAGGAGGTAGTTGCCAGACGCGAGGCAGCTCGGGAGCGTGACCGCCGCCCAGCCGTTCGACTTGTACATGCGGTCGATGCCCCACACGCCCGCGCTGTCAAGACCGTCTTGTCCGATCTTGAACCACTTGAGACCGGTGACGGCAGTTGTCGCTGCGTTGTCCACTTTGGCACTGGGCTGAGTCAGTTGACTGTCCTTACTATTTCTGTCCACACATACAGGTAGTAGATCATGGGGCCGTGGTGGCTCGGTGCGATCGGGTTGCCCGAGTCGTTCGGGACCTGCGGGCCGCCAATCACGTGCCCCCACGCGGTGTTGATGGTCGCGCCAGCGGGCACATCGACGACCTTGGACGAGACGGGGGACGCCCAGCCCTGGTTGCATGCGATCGCGGTGCTCGTCACGTCCTGGACGGGCTGTACTAGGATATCAGAGGGAGAACATGGACTTCAACGAGTGATCTCGCACGTTGTTCGATGTCGGCGCGCGGATGCCGACGAGCTGGCCCTGCTGAACACCGTTCACGGTGTAGTTCTGCCAGATTGTGTGTGCGTTGACCGCGGAGGCCGCGAGGGCGAAGACGGCAAGAAACTTCATGTTGGTTGGAGGAGGAACGAAGGTGTGTCGTTGTCCTTGTCTAGCGCACTAGTGCCCACCTTTATGGGCACGATGCGGCAGTATTGCGAGCCAGAAGTGCCTCGGACATGCGAGGCGGAGACGACTCGGAGGCTCGGCGTCGTCACCCGACCGCGTCGCGAAGCTTACGGGAGAACCCCATCTCATACGATCTGCGCAAGTCCGACGACAGCCAGTCTCCCAGCCGGCGGCTTGTGCTGGTCTGAATGGCCAGAAGACGCACGGGTGCATATCTGTTCAGTACAGTGAGCGTCATGCCGAGCTCGAGTACCGATAGCTCATCGTGGGCATTGACGCCGGATTCCCGAGATTGTGCCGTCCCCTGCAAGTCACATGAATACGGATACATTGCTGGGTATACGCAGATCAGACAGCACTACAGCAGAATTGAAGCAATACACGGCATCGTACACATCCACCTGTGTGGCAATGTCGTCAGCTTCTCGATCTATGGTGCGAGTCTGATCGACGCACCTCATTCCAGCCTCTCCTTCGCGTGCACCACCCGCAACCAGATTTCACCGGGACGACTGTAGAGCGCATGAGTTCCTGGCGCCCAACGACCGCAAGCACGAAGCACTGACCTTCGTTCTCGCAGAATCCGCCACATCCTCCTCCGGTCGCCCACCTCGGGCGGCCTCCACCCAGGGATCGGCTGGCCGTCAGCCGCGCGGTATCCGACGCGCTCAAGAAGCTCCTCGAGGCCCTCATTTGTGCCCTCCGCCTCGAGCACAACGGTGCCGTACCAGCCCTCGTCGACCTCCATCCCGCCGGGGAGGGGAATCCGCCCAGCCGCCGCGCGCGGGCGCAGGGTGAAGCGCGCGCGGTGGACCCAACGCACGAGGTTGTGGCCCTCGCTGCGCACGCGGTCCTGCAAGAGCTTCACGCTCCCGATCACCTGCGCGCCCCACGGCCCAAAGTCCGCGTGCGCGGCGGGGTCGCCCTCGCGCCCGCCGGGCAGCGCCGTCGTCCGGATCACGCGGTGGAAGTACGACGGCGGGAACGCGAGCGTCGGGATGTACACGGGCGGGTCGCCGACGGCGCTGTACGTGTAGTCGAGGTCCTATTGCGCGCCTCAGTATCTCCCCGCTTCGCTCGCGGGTGCACGCACGATGAGGAAGTTCCCGTCCCAGACGAGCCGGCCGAGATTGCCCTCGTCCCCGATCGCGCAGTCCCACACGACGTCGCCGACGCGGAGGACGTGGCGGACGCCCGCACGCGCGAGCTCCTGCTCGCACTCGACGATGCCCTCGTCCGCGAGCCAGTCGCCCTCCGCGCTCGGCACGAACACGCGCAGCACCGGCGCGCGATTCGGCCGGTACAGCGGGCTCCGGAACGACGGCGCGCGCGCGGCCGCCGCCGGCCGCGCGACGCTCAGGCTCGCGGGCATGAGCGCGGGCGCGTCCGCCTCGGCCTCGCACTGCGCGCGCAGACGGAGCACGACGCGCGAGTAGGCGCGCGCCGCTGCGCGCGCGAGCCCTGTCGCGAGGAGCGTATGCGGTGCGCGGGGCGCAGCCAGCGCCGCGTGCGCGGCAGCGGCGAACGCATGCCCCGGCACGCTCACGCCGCGTAGGTAGTGCGCGAGGTCCTGCACGGCCCATCAGCTTTGCGCCTCAGACACCCGCGCACGATACGTACATCGACCGTGAGCACGAGCGGCTCGGGCGCCCCGCCGCGCGGCCACGCGCGGTATCCCGCCTGGCCGAGGAAGCGCGCGAGGAGCGCCTCGCTCGCGCCGCGGCTGCTGCGCACGCGCTCACGCACGCCGCGGCACGTGCGCAGCACCGCCGCCCAGTCGCCGTAGCTGAGATGCGGGAGCGTGCGCGCGAGCAGCGCGGGCGTGCTGATGTGCGCGAGCAGCGGGTATGCGCGCGTCTCCGCGTGCCCCTCGTGCGGCAGGAGTGCATCCTTGTGCAGGCGGTGCCGCGCAGGTGCGTGGGCGTCGCGCTCGTCCTCCGGCTCGGCGCGCATGTCTGCAACGAGCGCGACGGCCCGCGCGTGGCTCTCCGCCGGCGCGGGCGTGGGCGCGGGCGCGGCGACGGGCCCCGCGGGCTCGCCCTTCTTCCCGCGCGACCAGCGGCGCATGAGCCCGGGCTTGCCGTCGACGGGCGACGGCGACGGCGCGCGGCTGCTCCCGCGGCGCGTGAGCGAGAGCGCGCGGAGGACGCCGCCGGGCCGCTTCTCCTTCTCCCGCTCGCGGTCCGAGCCGTCCGCACCGTCGTCCCCCGGGCGCTCGCGCTCGCTCCCGCGGCGCGTGAGCCGGCGGATCAGCCCCGGGCCGGGCGGCTGCTCGCGCGGCAGCGCGACGCTCATGCGCCCGAGCGGGGGCACGCCGGTCGCCTCGGCAAAGGACGCGAGGAACGCGCCCGCGCTCGTCGGCCGGAGCGCGACACCCGGGATGCCCAGCGCGTGCGTCTGCAGCGCGGGCGACACCGGGAATGCTGGCGCGGCCAGGGTGGTTGAGGAGGAGGTGGAGGGCGCGACGGGCCCGGTGTCCGCGAGCTGGAAGCGCCGCGCGCCCGGCGGCGCGCGCTCGATGGCCGGAACGGGCTCGTGGATGGGGACGGCGTCGGGGGCGATGTGTGCGGAGGCGTCGGACGAGGCGTCGGAGAACTCGTCCCGTGGGGCCTGGGGTGGCGCTTGCCGGCGGGGATTGCGCGCGGGCGGGAGGGGCGCGTTGGCGGAGGGGGAGCTCGGGTGGGAGACCGCGGCAGCAGGTTGTGTGTACACGGGCTGAGCACTCGTGCGGTGCGAAGGCGTGACGGCATCGCCGGACGCCGAGCTGAGTTGGGAGGTGTACGCGCTCGGCGGGCCAGATGGCTGAGCGTAGGCAGACGGCGCGCCGTACGCGCTCGGTGGCGCGCCCTGCCCGCTCGCGCGGTGCGCAGGCTGCGGGTACGGCCCGCGGTCGCGGCTCGACGGCGCGCGCAACATCGGAGGCGGTGCGCCGTACGTCGGCGTCGTCGGCGAGATGGGGCCGGCGTGCGGGCGGTGGCCGTTCATGGAGGTGCGGCCGTCCATCGATGTACGACCGTTGTTCGACGGAGGCCGGCTCTGGGGCCGAGGGTCGTGCGCAGGAAGCCGATTCTGTGCGGGCCCGGGCGACTGCTGGTACGCCTGCGCAAAGTACTCCGCGCCGCCTATCTGCGGCGCGGGCGCGGACGTGCGGTCGTCGTCGTCCGCGGCGAAGATGCGGGGTTTGCCGCGGACCGGCCCCGGCGCCGCGCCTGGGTGTATGTATTGCGACGCAGGCTGGTGATGGGCGGGGGGCGGGGAGGAGGGTTGTTGGGGTGGTTCGTGCATGTAGGGCGCCTGAGCACCGGGCGGGAGGCCGAATGCATGTGCATTCTGGCTCTGGCGCGGGGACGCGGCTCTGCTCGCGGCATACGGATCGCCGGGGGCCGCCTCGCCGGGGATCGCGGGCCGCTGCTTGGACGTCGACGTGCGGCGGAGCGAGCGCGGCGGCTCGGGCTGCGGCGCGGCGAACGCGGGCGTCGGCGGCGGCGGGGACGACGCGAACTGGCGCAGCAGCCCCGGCGCGAGCGGCGCGCCGGAGACGAGCTGGCCCGGCTGGATGTTCAGCGGCGAAGGCTGTGCGTAGGGCTGTGCGTATGGTTGGGCGTATGATTGCGGAGGGGGCGCAAAGGAGGGTGCGCGCGAAGAAGATGGCGATGCGCGCGGGACGTGGCCGGCCGACGTGGTGCGCGAGAGGGAGGACGGCGGGGGCGGCTCGTCGTAACCCTGCGCGCTCGAGATCAGCGTGTATGCGCGATGTATGTGCACCGCACTAGCGCACCTGCACACGCGATGTCTCGAGCGACGCACGGCCCGCCTTGCGGAACGCGGGGTGTGCCGCGGGCGGCGCCTGCGACAGTACGCTCGGGCGCTCGGGCGGGGCAGATGCGCGCCCTCCGTTCTGGGTCGGAGTCGGCGGCGCGGAGGCGCGCACGTCCGGGCGCGAGCGGCGCTGGAGCACCGTCGGGCCCGAAACGAGCGACGGGGCCGCCGCTTTGGTCGGCGACTCGGGGGCGCGCGACTTTTTGCGCAGGAGTGGCATCGCGCGAGGAGGAGGGGAGGCAGCAGGGAGTGGGCGCTTGTTTCAGTGGTTGGCTGTGGACTACGACGAGCGTTGGCGTCTCACTCGCTCGATCTCACTGTTTTGAACAGCTTTCGTGCTGGAATGTGTGGTGGGCTGGCTAGGGTGTACGCTGACGGGACATCGCTGAGGTCGATGGCCTACCAGCTTCTCTCTTGTCCGACATCTCGCGCGCCTCGAGTTGTTCTCTCCTGGATCATGCAATTGATATGACGCTATAAGCTGTCCGCTCTGCCCAGCTAGGAGTATCATATTTGGGGCGCATTCTCGACTCGGATTTGCTCGGCTTCATTCTCGTCGGCTTCGTGCTCTAAAACACACCACACTCCTCCGCAACCCAGACCTCCTGGTCGGCTTCATCCACCTTGACGTGTTACGCTCAACGTGCGTGGGTGAGTGGAAACGTATGAGTAGCTGATCATCCTCGTGCACGATCTCCCAATTAATATCCTTGACTTTTGCACGTACACAGTGTCGACATCTCAGTCTCACTACGTAAGGTGCGGTAGTATATAGCGACATTGAAAAGTGGCTTTTTGAGCCGCAGGACTCAGTGTCCTCGTACTTATGTCTAGCCTAATACATCAGATATCCTACATTGAAGAACTCATGCGCGACATACTAGTGGGGATGAAGCAAGGCCCCAACAATCACGTGCGGCAACACATTCGTGTGCGCCAGCCGGACACATTGTGCCCTCCCAAAGCGTGATCTTGCGCATGCGGAGAATGCACATGCGTTTCTATCCGAGAACCAGCTGATATCCGCGGAGAAGTAAAACATGCTTGGCTATCATTAGATAGGAAGAAGCAAGAGTACAATCCCGACCCAGGTTGGAGACGGAGTGGACACCAGCGAACGCCACATTACTCGCACACCAGCTTGCTCGCCGGCGACCATGTCGTCGAAATTGAACACCGTCTTTTTAAATAGAAGTACCATGTCCGACAGCTTTCCTTGGCTGGACGGCCTACCCTACTCGACGAAGACGCTCTCTTAGCCTCTCCCGTACGCCGCTCTCCCTGCCACTGTGACCACTGTTCTCTGCATGAATGTCGCTCGCACCCCAAAGTCAGCTGCAAGCACTACATTGATGTCCTATGTATGTTCGTGACTCTTCAGATAAGCCAATCAGCGTTTGAAATGCGCTCAATCCCACCAACCATCTCCCTCCTCTTCCTCGCCCTCGTGGTCATCCTCATTAGCCCCCATCCGCTGCTGTGGAGTTCGACCGACGTTTTCGACTTTGTTCCTGCTGCATAATGAGATCACGAGCATGTTTCAGGTTCGACTCGCACCCACCGTTGTATGGCGTTGTCCCACTCAACAAACTCATCGATAACCGCCGGTACATCTGACAAACGCGCACTCCTATAGCGAGGATTGACCCACGGTCCCGCGCGTGGGTCAGTGCGCACGGCCAGGAAGCTGTTACTCCAGCGGTGGGCGCAGCCACGGTCCTGCGTGAGGAGATATACAGAACGGTTACTGGGCGACCCATCAAAGAGGAAATTGTCGGAGAATCGGATTTCGAGCTCGTAACCGCGCATCTGCACTCTCCGAGTGCGTTGCGAGCTGGCAGGCACGAAGAGGTGACGGTCATTCAGGCGCAGCCACGACGTGCCTGACTCGTCGTTGATCTCCATAGTGTATTTGACCTTGACGAGGCGTGGAGTGTCGCTGTCGACAGGAAAGAGGATGGCATCTATCGTACCGGTACCTTGACCGGTTCTGGCAGCGGACGCGCGCCAGACCCACAGCTTTTCGAAGTGAATGAGAATCGCAAGCACGGTGGTCATCCATGTGCTGTCGGCCAGCTGTAGCTCGCCGCCGGTACGTCTGAGCACATCCTCTCGCGGTATAGCCATGTGACTGTCCATCTGTGCGATGCCGGAACATATTTCCCGATGCGCAACATCGTGTCCCCACGCCTGTCGCTGGCATTTGCGGGAGCAATACCGCGCCCGAGAACAGCCTCCGCAGCGCCGGAGTGGTTGATCGGCCAGGGTGTTCAGGCATCCTGGGGACACGCAATGCTGACACGTCTCCAGATAGTGGTAGAGGAGTATCAGTTGCCGCTCCGTGAGATTAACGCCGATTGTCAATGCAGAAGCATCGAACAGCTCTCGTGCGCCCATATCAATGGCGACGGTCCTAGTAGTCGGACATTCGATGTAAAGGCAGCCGGCCAAATGTCCAAGATCCTGCCTCAAGCGCAGAACTTCTTGCGTAATCTGCGGCGTTGCGAAAGAAGTGGTGAACAATTGCAGCGATGAGCACATGCGGAAGACCTTATTGTATTGCAGGATGAGGTCGATTCCTCCTCTTTCGTGAAACGCGCGCCGCTGCAAGCTGTTACATTGGAGTAAAAGTACGGCTATGAAGGTCAGTACGCTACTCGCACACTTCTCGACGTCCCGAAGAACCAAGGTCGAGTTCATCCGAGCACCAGGGTCCACGGCCTGCAGGAGAACAGTGCTGCACTTTTCGAGCGATCCCAGGATGATTTGATTCATGAGCTCGTCGGAGTTCAAAAGAGGTATAATGACGATAGGATGCGCGTTTTGTAGAATCACGCCGATTGTTTTGCACAGCAAATCGCGAGTATGCATCGAGAGGTCTATCGAGGAAAGGTTAAGTAGGGCGTGAACAGTCCCCTCGGGCCCGTGCGGTAGCACATCGTGCCATGTATGGGGCCAGCTGTGCTTGCCGCGAGCGTGCTTGATGCTGATCGGTCCTTTTGTGACTAGGTGGACAGTACAGAGCATCATGATCTCTTCAAGCAGGACATAGAGGGCTATTCTTGACAGCCGATATGGTGCATTCACAACCTCCAGTCCCGCCTTGTGGATGGGGCTCAACGATGTGCACATGCAGATCTCTCTTGACATTCTCCGAAGATCTTCGGATGAGCGATGTTGAGTGAGCCATGTAAAGCAAGTGGCGCGTGCTTCATGCGCGCTCGCGCGATCTGCCTTCGTCCTGGGTTCGCACAGACCGCGGAGCATGTTCACGCATCCGATGTGATTCACAAAGCAGAACGACGTCCGTCCAGAGAAGAGAGTCGCAATGTCGGCACATGCGTTGGAGTAAACGCTGTTTTCGACGGGCATGACGAAGGTGGTGGAAGAAGACAAGGAGCGTGTGTCACCTCCCGATATTTACCGCTCCGACGCTGCGTGGGCGTGCCTACACTGACAGCCCTATCACTGCGTACATCGACATCCTCAAGTACCAGTCAGGCCCGTTCACCATGTTATAAACCGAGCCAATGGATAGGAACACCCTGAATGGTCAACAAGGAACTGTGATGCCCTCATGACGACAAGCACCCATTTGAATTGGTCCTCTTCCTCCGTGCCGCTGGCGACGACGGCGGGTCCGGGCTCTGTTCATCTCGACTTTCGCGTCCGCCTCATCATGCACTGCAAGTGTACATCTGTTCTGTCCTGGCTGACTGCCATCACGGCAGTCCATGCCCTTGGTCATATCGCGGACAGCTCCGACTCCGCCCTGCGTGCAAAGACCGGGCTGGATGCGAGCCGGCGGCACACTGCCCGAATGCAGACCGCCTCTGGGAAGGAGATAGAATCTCGGATCGGGATTCATGGCTTGAGGTGCGTTCTACGTCTCTGTGTCGTCCTCTCTGCGATGCACGGCTCATTCGCCGTCCCTTCAGCATCGACGACAGCGTCATATCTGCCCGGTCCCCGGCTGACGGATCCACTATCGCTACCGCCACGGAGGCATCTTTCTTTATCACGGACGGTTTCTTCAGCAACACTGGTGGCTTCCCTACCACCACTGGTGGGATCTTTTCCACCACTGGCGGATTCTTCTCCACCACGGAGGACACCTCTTCCAACACCGACGTCTCCTCTGGGCCTTTTGATCCCACCACCGCCTCTACTGCTCTCCCATCCTCTTCAGCGTACGCCTTCACATCCGCATTTTCCACTCCCTCCTCGGGCTTTGGCTCCGCTTCTTTGGGTACCCCATTCGCATCAGGGAGCGGCTCTACACCGGCGATGCCAGCATCGACCTACTCCGCTCCCTCTCCCACATACCCCCCTTCGCACTCCGAGAGTACGATCACGATGGGCGGCGTCCTGGTCGGGGCTGTCCTCGGCGCTGTACTGGGAGTCGCTGCGACTCTTCTGCTCCTCCGGTATCGCCGTCGTCGGAGACATGCAAGACGGGACGAAGCAAGAACGAAACTCGGTACGTGGTTATCATGGATTCGTGTGACGCTCAGCTAACTCGCCTGTAGTGCCGACGACATATCATTCCGACAGTCGAACCAGTTTACACAGCGTCACACCTTACACCGCGTCGGTCCCTGAACATCGGCCGTGTTCGGACGATCCATTCGGCGACCCGTTTGCCGCCTCATATCCAGCTGCTGCGCCATCAGAGCCGTCATTTTCAGGCAGTTCGGTTTCAACAATGACAAGTCGAGAGACCGGCTTTGACCAACGGTGGACCTCGGTCGGATCGCACGCTTCCTCTCACACGATGTTCAGCGGAGGGCGAGATTCTATCATGTCAGGAGATACCGTGCGCACTGCTGTGTTCAGCTCTGGGAAAGTGCGTGGTACTTCGGCTTCAGCCATGAGCGACCCGAGTATGGCGCTACCCAACTTCAGTAGTCATTTGCCACAATGAAAGCCGCGTCATTTGACATACGGTCGCTGCTCTTTCAGTTCACGATGTCCTGATCGGCCATGGACTGCTTCGGAGGTTGCCGGCGGCCTCTCTTCATGGTCTCATTCCTTCCTCATCTGGATGGTTGCGCGGCTCGAGCCGCCAGGCGCGCTGTGATAAGAACGCTTCCCTTTCACCCTCGAGCACGCGCACCCCTGCCTCTCCCACGATGGCCTCAGCGTCGAAAGCTGCGGCTGCTGACGCTCCGTCGAACGTCGTCTCGAGTACTGCTCATGCCGAGGCATGGCTCTACGAACGGGGGCTGGATACCTCAGTCTTGCCTGCCGCGGATCCTGACATACAAGACACCCGTCTCATTTTGCGGAGCATTCGCTATCATCACGACGGAGACGAGCACCCGATAGACTCCTTCGTCACTGCGGCTCTTCTCACTGAACGTTCAGTGGGCCATATCGAACGGATCTTGCCCCTTTCTGGAGCCCCCGAGCATGATGTGACAGTCTCCAAGGAGCGAGCTCGTGTCCTGAAGAACGCGGCTGAGGCAGGAACAGTTTTGATCGCCGAAAGACCCTCTTTGCTTGTACCGGTGGTCCTCTCGCTCGGAGGGCTGGAAACGCAGTCGGAGGAGCTCTATACTCAGCTTTTCAAACGTCTTTCATCTGTCGTCGGAGAACCACATACGAAGAAGGGAAAGCTCAAGCCGTCGCAGCTCGAACGTCTGATGAGTCTTGCGAACAACAAGCCCGGTGCCTCATGCAACTCGGAAGGTCTCGTTCGCACCAATGGAGTTCAAGTCAGCTTGGGAGATGATGTGTACAGCGCCGTCTTCTACTGTATAGCTCGCATCAATCACTCGTAAGCCTTAATGTGTACAGCGTAAAGTCACACCTCTGACCACCAAATGTTAGATGCGCCCCGAACTCAATGCTGGTGTGGGATGACCAGACGTTGAAGATGACCCTTTATGCCATACGCGGCATCTCGGCGGGTGACGAAGTGACGATCGCCTATGTGGATCCACTTGACACATCATCGGAGAGACAGAGGAAGCTGCAACTTCTGCGTGGCATCGTTTGCAAATGTGAGAAGTGCTCTTTGACCAGTGAGGCACTGCAAGAGAGTGACAACGCTCGAGAGGAGCTTCGACGATGGGCTACCGACCCACAGCGACTTACGTATCAAGGATGGCTCGACAAGACGGCGCAAAGGGTGGAAAACGACTCTTCTTTTGACACCGATCTTTCGGTGCTCTTGCAGTCGTTCAAGACAGAGGGTGTCTATTTGCCCGCACTTCGCATGGAGATCACTGACACTCTGGCGCGTGTACTGACTGCAATGGGAAAGAAGAAGAAGGCGAAACGGGGGTTCGAAGGGGCTAAAGCGGTGTGGGCTGCCATTCCCTCTCCTTCGACTATGGTACGACAACATCTCGAGGAGTATGACCAGTTGATCCAGGACGTGACAAAGTCTCTGGACTGGGAGATTCGGAAGGTGTGAAGCAATGTTGTTCGATCCCTCATAGCTACTTTGGTGCACACTCTCATTTCATCGTGCATCGAAGATTCAGTCTGAGTGAGAGCATGTTGCGGAAAGACGACAACAATCGGATTCGAACCCGAGTACAACGACCACAAGAGTGCATCATGCAAATGGAAAGCTGCAGTACATGTCATCATAGCCACGAGCGCGTTGGTGTGCAGTAGCCGCTCAGTGGCCGGGCTTGCACGACCCTGGATTTCTCTCGGTGAGTGCCCGACCTACTCAAACAGAAAATAGAACCGAACCGTCACGGCAGAAGTAGTTCGGGCAGCAGCCGACGCTGCAGGCGGCGCCATACTGGCCGCAGCGAGCCTCGAGCGGGTTGGCCGCCACGGACGCAGCCAGAACGGCGAACGCGAGGAGGACGAACTTGGGGGCGTACATGGTGGGTGATTGGGATGGGGCATTACGGGTGACCGCAGCCTTTTATATACGCTCGTTGGCGCTGCGCATCACCGTCCTGAGGCCAGCTGATTTGATGGTCCGCCCTGATATTTGTCGGCACGAAGTGATGGATGTGATGCTGTTGGTCGACGTCACACGATAAGGCACACGAGGTTCCGATACGGCGTGCGGCGTTACAGCGAGCAGCTTGCGAATACAGAGGACGACGAGGTGCCTCACGGAGAGGACTCGCTCAACACCATCGGTAGTGCGTCGTATACGGAAGGAAGTGGGCGATGGCAAGCGTCAAAGAGTAAAAAAGGGCGGAAGGATGCATATGGAGGTGGTCGGCGTGTCGCTGCGCGCACTCCGTTCTCTCCCTCACCATCATCCACTCGCGTCGAGTCCCAGCATTCTTTCGACGGGCTGTCGAAGTGAGATCTTGCTTGTGGAATCATGAGAAACGTACTCCTCAGTATGTCGTCTTGATCTTCTGAAGCCTCATGTGTTCGTTCGACTGACCGTCTTCTCACTTGCTTCCGTCAGGCACCGGCGACCTGCTGTTAGCGACATGTAACTTACGGCCGACGGAGCTATATGGTGGCCATCATACGTCGCTTTCTTTATGCTCGCCCAGACATTGATCTACCACATGAGGTGCGCCGATAGCTCTCCGAATGCTCTCCGAGGCAATTCTTCGGCTCACGCGTTCAGCTCTATAGGTCCTCGACATCACTCCGACCGGCCCGGGCACTCATTATCGAGCTGTCTGCTCTGCTAAGATCTTGCATATAAGGACCAGTCTCGAAGACGAATATTTCTTGCTCAGTCATATCCTGACTCTGCTCGTACTCCCTCACCCTTCATCGGCACCATGTTCGCGTCGTTCCTGCCCTTGATCCTCGCCATCCCGGCCGTTCTCGGGCACGGTCAAGTCCGCAACTTCATCGCCTCGTCTGGCGTTTGGTCCGCCGCAGATGCGTACGCAGCGGCGAACATGTCGTCGCCGATCCGGAAGCTGGACACATATGGTCCGGTTCCAGACTTCACGAACAGCAGTGTCACATGCGGAGTGAGCCCTTTATTTGTCGACTGCACGTTTTCGCTAATGTGTCTTCTTGGTAGCCGGGAGGAAACATCCCTACAAGCGTTCTCGCGCCGGTCAAGGCTGGCGAGACTGTCATCTTCGACTGGGGCACGTGGAACTCCGCTCACTCTGGGTGAGAAGTCTCGTTTTTTGTGGTGGCTCATGCATGCTAACTTTTCGTAGTCCTGTCATGACCTACATTGCGGACTGTGGCTCCGCTGGTTGCGCGAACTTCAAGGGCGACTCCGGGGCCGTCTGGGTGAAGATTGACCAAGATGTCTGTGAGTGCAGAAAACTGCTATCCCTTGGGCTTTACTGATGAACTTCATTTGAAAGACCTGCCGGACCGTACCGCCGACCCCTGGGGCGAGAACATCCTCCACATGACGCCTTCTTACTACCGCGTGACCATCCCGGCTGGTCTGAAGAATGGCCAGTACATCCTTCGTCACGAGGTAATTCGTCATCAATTTGGCTCCTCGTTCGAATGCTGATCTTCCGTAGATCCT
The DNA here is from genome assembly GCA_002233555.1 of Limonomyces culmigenus. Classification (NCBI taxonomy): domain Eukaryota; kingdom Fungi; phylum Basidiomycota; class Agaricomycetes; order Corticiales; family Corticiaceae; genus Limonomyces; species Limonomyces culmigenus. The sequence continues at coordinate 68,198 of LCTX01000235.1, read as the reverse complement.
TGGCCTTCACGTCGCCGGCCAGTACATGGGCGCGCAGTTCGTGAGTCATGGTTCTCCCTTTTACATGTCCTGCGTACTAATCAACCTTCCAGTACCCTAACTGTGGTATGAATTGTTCATTGCCTGGGCTTTCGGTTCGCTTGCTCATGATCTCGCAGTCCAGGTTCAGATCACGAATGGTGGTTCCGTTGCGCTCCCGACAGGTATCCCTCTTCCCGGCTCGTACGACCCCAACGACACCGTCGGTATCCTCGTCCAGCTTTGGCAGATCCAGGCCTCCCCGTCTCAGCACTACTACGTCGCTCCTGGTGGCCCCGTTCTCCTTCCCGGCGGCACTGGTGACTGGTGAGTTGGCTTGATCGCACACGTCATGTACACGAATCTCATGACGTGCAAGGGGACGGGCTACCTACGGTGGTACTCCTCAGGCGCCTTTCGGCTCCTCGAGCTCGAGCTCCGCCTCGTCCACGTCTACCGTCAAGTCGACGACCTCCTCGACGACCGTCAAGTCTACCACGACCGCGCCTGTGACTTCCACGAAGACCACGACGTCGAGCTCCGCTCCGACCACGACCTCCACTGCCACCGTTCCCAAGTACGGACAGTGCGGAGGCGTCTCGTACACCGGCCCGACGACCTGCGCTCCCGGCTCGACGTGCATCGCCCAGGGCTCGTACTACGTACGTTATTTTTCCCGGCGAGGAGCTCACGCGCTAACCGCTGTTCATAGTCTCAATGCCAGTGAGGTAGGAACTATGACTGGTCTTCTCTGTATATAAGCTCTGTATGCGCGTTGCTTGTGTACAAAACCTGTGTTTTTATGCGATCGTTCCGTCGTGGTGGAACTCGGGTCTTCCAACAACTTGCTCTTGACCTTCACCTCCATACCGCGGGTCGTGTTGGCCTTACGAGCAAGCCACAGATGGCACGAGAGTTGCGATCCCAGGCCGCCCAGTCGCTCCTTTCCTAGTCATCGTTACAGCTACTAATAAATTTCCTGACTCGCACGTCGATTCGACTTCTTCCGCTCACCATCACCATCTCACACCTCTGCCACCCAGCCTGTCGGAGGCAATGTCATTTCTGAACACATATGCCCCGCCTCAGAGCGCTCCCGTGCTCGACCCGTACGGTCCGGAGCCGTGGGACATGAACTTCATGTTCTCCGTACCTGCGTCTCTCGAGAACGACGTCGTGAAGCTCACGCCCTTCGTTCCTCGGCTCCACGCCGATGGCTTCTGGGACGTCGCCGGAGCGTCCAACCCCGAGCTCTACCGTTTCATCCGGCGCTCCTTCGCGACGAAGGACGAGTTCCTCGAGTGGGCTCGAATCGGGCAGAAGAACCCCGAGTTCTGCACGTTCCTCGTCGTGGACAAGACCAAGCCGGCCGTCGAGTCTGAAGGAGCCGACTTGGGTGGGGCGATGGCGGGGATGATGAGCTACATGACGACAAGTGAAGCAAATCGGGTGCGTCTGCTCCCTACTCTCGTGAACGTTCACTATGGTTATACTTTCTTTCTACAGTCCACCGAGATCGGTACTGTTGTCATTCTCAAATCTGCGCAGCGCACCCACGTCACGTCGAACGCCGTTGGGCTGCTGATGAACTACGCGCTCAACCTGCCCTCTGACCTCAAGTCTCCTGGCCTCGGTCTCCGGCGCGTTCAATGGACGTGCGACTCGGACAACAAACCGTCTCTCGTCACGGCTAAGCGCCTCGGCTTCCAATTTGAGGGCACTCTACGCTGGATGTGGATCCTCTCGGAGGCCAGTACCTCAGGCGCGAAGCCCCGTGATGACGACCCCGTGAAGGGTAATGGGCGTCATGACCACTATCTCAGCATGTGCTGGGATGACTGGGAGAAGGGAGGTCGGGAGGTAGTAGACAAGCAGATGGCTCGACGGTCGTAGACAAAAGAAGAATGGGTGGACGATATAAGACCTGGATATGCACCCGCCATTGCTCCCTTCCCGAGTTTTTCCATGGCTTCGCGCCGCGTCTTGAACCCGCACCTCGACATGCGTTGGGCGAACATATCTAAGCTCTGCTCCACACTCCTCATCCTTCCCGTAGTCTAGACTTCACACTCTTGGGTCACACATCGCCAGGACTTCTCCGTCCAAGACCATGACATTTCTGAACACCTACGTCTCGCCTGCTCGACCAGTCGCTCTCGATCTGTACGGTCCGGAGCCATGGGATATCAACTTCGTGTTCCCAATGCCCTCCGCGATCGAGAACGAGCTCGTGAAGATTACGCCGTTCATTCCTCGCGTGCATGCGGACGCCATTTGGGACAGAGCTGGCGCGTCGGACCCTGCGCTGTATGGCTATATCCGCACGCCCATGTCGACAAAAGCGGACTTCTTGACGTACGTTCTGAGCATGCGGGAGGACCCGAAAGTGTGTCTCTTTCTGGTGGTGGACAAGACCCGCCCAGAGCGCGCGGAGGAGGGTGGAAACCTTGGAGGAGCGATGGCAGGCCTGATCTGCTACATGTCGACGAGCGCTGAGAATCGGGTGTGTCTCCATCTTTCGTCTGCCTTTTCTCATCGCATGTGCTGACTCACGATGTGTACACAGACGACCGAGATAGGCTTCGTTCTCACTCTGAAATCCGCTCAACGCTCGCATGTCACGACAAACGCAGTCGGCCTCCTGCTCATGCATGCTCTCAACTCACCTTCGGACCCTACTCGTCCAGGTCTTGGCCTGCGCCGCGTCGAGTGGACATGCGATTCCGAGAACACCTCTTCTTTGGTCGCAGCGAAGCGTCTCGGGTTTCGGATGGAAGCAACTCTCCGGTGGTTACGGGTCCTACCCGAAGACAATGTGAGAGGAGCGATCCCACGGGACGGCGATTCGGCGAAGGGCAACGGGCGGCACGACCACTTCCTGAGTCTATGCTGGGACGACTGGGAGACCGGAGGTCGAGCAGTTGTAGATAAACAAATGGCTCGAAGGTCTTAGAATCAGATTGACGCATGGAATGACTACATACACAACATACTCAGGCCACACTCAGGTAAGTTTTCCCGTGGGAAGCAATGTCCGACCTGTTGAGCCCCGCAGTGAAGACTGAATTGCACTCACTCTGAAGCAACGTCCTCCAGATCTTCAGCCGACTTGAAGAGCCGGTCGTAATGGACAAGCACGAGGTCCGCTCTTGGTGCCCAATCCCCACGTGTTGGTGGTGCCATGAACAATTCACTCGTTTGTGCATGTATGCCCTCCTGAGGGATAAGCACATCCTCGTCTAGTTGCTGCATGACGCGGCATATCTCCCGGTGCGGTATGGCGAATCTCCACGCATGTCTCCGACACTCTCGAGAGCAGCATCTCACCCGCGAGCAGCCGACACATTGCCAGAGCGGTCCGTAGGCCAATGTGTTGTAGCAGTCGGGATCCACGCATCGCTGGCCAGGCCAACTTTGAGGTACCTAAACAGCAGAGTAAGCCGGTACCACGTGTCGTCCTGTCTGACACCGTGCATCCCGATGGCATCTATGATCATATGACGGACTTTGCCGTCTATAGCGTCGAGGTCCATGTCAGAAATATCGCCACCTAAGATCGCAAATTGTGAGCTTCTCACCGTGTGGACGAAGCAATGGTGTGCCTCGTGGCAGAGTTCGACGATATTGGAGAGCAATTGTGCGCAGACGAAACCGATACGATAGTCCTTAATGGCAGCTGCAGTCGGTACTTCGAACGTCTAACTCGCAACCTGTTCCAGGACAGTGCTTGCGCAAGTCCCAACTGACCCACCAATTCAGGTGGCGGCGAGGGCATCGGATGTCATAAGGACATGAATAATGAGCGGACGGAGCAAGCTGATCGTATTAAGTCCGAGTTCTCGTGTTGGGAAAGGCGGATTCAAGGCTTGAAACAAGATCAATGCCAAGATGATACCTGCGGAACCGTGTGGCATTAGACCCTCCCAGGTCTGCGGCCAGCCGTGACGCCCCAAAATCCGATTCAACCTGCTGCGCACGCGCGGATTCGCGCTCGTTTCCATAGCTGACGTGCACCACATCACCATCTCGTCCAGCAGTACGAAGAACGGCTTCCCTGAAAGCCGTCCGGCCGCTTTGAGCACTTCCAACCCCCTTCGATGGATTGCCGTCTCCGTGCGCATGCACGTGCACTGATGGTGGGTCATAGCGTTAAGTTCCTTCAGCTTTCGGGGCGCGCTTAACCACGTAAAGCAGGTGCTGTACGCTTCATGCATGATCATGCGATCTGATTTTTTGGTAGGCTGCGGTAACGCAGCAAAGTTATACACGATCCCCATCAAGTCGATGAGGCAGGAAGACGTCAGAGGTGAGAGCACGACGCCAAGGCTCGCGCGGGCTTTTGCATGCGCGCTGAGTGGGAGGGACGTGCGCGACATGACGCAGATGATGGTAGAAAAGTGAAATTGATCGGACCTTGCCGCCCTCTTCTTAGAGGGGCGTGGTTTTGAACGGATACAGCCTTGGTAGTCTGCACGTATCGGAGTAGTCTAGGCTCAAGACCCTCTCCCGTGACAGGACAGGCGGGCGGCAGGCACCCCACGACAAAGGCCGTGCCAGCACGAGTTTAACTTGGTTGACGCGCGGAGATCATGTCATGTCACGGGAGAGGGTCTGGGACGAGACTAGGAGGATGCGAGACAAGAGCAACGCACCCGGACCCGCGCTCGCAACCTCCTCCCGCCATGCCGCCGCCGTCGACGGCGAGCTCGCGGATCGCGCGCGCGCCGTCCGCGCTGAGCACGGACAGCACTGTCGTCTCGTCGACGCGGCCCGCGCTCAAGGCGCGCGCGTCGCTGGGCGTGCAGCCGAAGCGCGTCCTCGTCCGCAAGCTGGACGACACCAGCAGTGTCGCGAGCTCGCGTGTGTCGATGTCGAGCGCGCATACACGCTCGAGCACGTACACGCCCGCCCAGACGCCTGCCCAGACACCATCCCGCGCGCCGGCGCGGGCGGCGGCGCGCCACTCGCTCGCCGCCCCGCCCACGCGCACGCCCGAGACGTCCTCCACCCCGCTCGCGCTCGCGACCTCGCCGTCCGTCTTCAACCCAGCGCCCGCCGTCCTCAGTCTCGCGGCGGCTGGAACGCCCACACGCACACCATCGGGCACGCTCCGCGCGAAGAACGCGACGCCGCCGGCGCGCGCGCTCAGCAACGCGCTCGAGTCGCCCGCGATCGAGCTGACCGCCGCGACGCCCAAGGCTACTCCCCTGCGGCCGAAGACGCAGCCGTCGCCGTCCCTGCGCGGCTCGCCCGGTGCGCGGGGCTCGCTCAGTGCGCGGGGCTCGCTCAGTGCGCGGGGCACGCCGCCGGGGAGCGTGCGCCGGCAGACGCCGCGGCGTGTGTCGTCCGTGCTCCGGCTCACCGACCTCGGCGCGCTGGCGTCCCCCTCCGACGCGTCGCCGACGGCCAAGTTCGACCTGCTGGGCACGAGTGTCGGCGCGCCGGAGAGCGCGGACGGGAGCGTCGTCGCATCGCTGTGGGCGGACGACGACGCGGACGACGTGTCTGACCTCGTCACGCTCGACGGCGACGGCCCCGTCGACGACGAGGTGTGTCCTGCCTTCTGCTGTCGAGTACAATCAGACGCTGACGGCGCGGCAGGTCCGCGGCGCGCTCGACGCGGTGCACGCCGCGCACGCGCGCGCGCTCACGCGCTACCGCCGCCTGCTCGAGCGCACGCAGGCCGCGTCCGCCGCGCAGCTGCACGCGCTGCAGGCGGAGGTGCGCCTCCTGCGCGCCGCCGCGTCGTCTGCCACGCAGGGCGACGACACGTGCACGTGCGGCGGGAAGAGAGGTTATTGGGCGGGCTACAACGACCCGCACGCGGGCGATGCGGGAGACGCGGATCTGTTGGGCGCGCTGGTCGGCTTCGACGAGCGCGCCGTGCGCCGCGCCGTGCGTGCGCTCAGCCGGGACGAGCGCATGCGGCTGTGCGTCCCCTCCCCCTCCCCTCCCCCCTCTTCTGTGGAGCTGAAAAGACGGCAGTATCGCGCTGATTTTGGACGGCTGCATGCCCGGCGACGTGCGTCTGCAGATCCTGCTGCTCGAAAAGTACGCGCGCAGCACCCGCGACATCGTCGGCTCACTCTCAGCCCCGCTGGCCGCGCGCGTGCTGCGCTTTCTGTCCCTGCGCGAGCTGCTCGCCGTCGAGAGCGTGCGTCCTCTCCCTCCGCCCCTCTCACATCTACTGATGCGGACCACGCGCAGGTGTCGCGCGCGTGGCAGGCCGCTACGCGCGTGCCTGCACTCTGGCGCGCACACTGCCTGCGCATCACCGCCTCCGACCCCGCGCCCCCGCGCGCGCCGCCCACGCCCGAGGGCTGGAAGCCGCTCTACCGGCGCCTGCACCACCGCGAGGCGAACTTTGCGCGCGGGCTCCCGCAGAGCGTGCGCTTCCTGCCGGGGCACACAAACTACGTGACGACGCTGCTGCTGCGGGGCAAGCGGCTGATCAGCGGGAGCTACGACGAGACCGTGCGCTTCTGGGATGTCGGGAGTGGGAGGGAGGAGATGTGCCTCCGGATGGGCAAGCCGGTTAGTTGTGTGGATTATTTGGAGGATGAAGGTGCGTGAGCTGGGGAGAGGGAGGCGAGGGGCTGATGGAGCAAAGAGGTGTTCGTCGCGGGATTTCACGACATCGGGCGCGTGCACGTCTTCTCCGCGCTCACGGGCGCGCCGCTCCAGCAGCTCTCGGGCCACCTCAACGGCATCCGCGCCGTCGCGCTGTCTTCCGACTTTCTGGTGTCCGCGGGCGCGGACAAGGCGCTCGTCGTGTGGGCGTGGCGCCGCGGCGCGAAGGTCGTGCGCTTTGGGCAGCAGACGACGATGAACATCGGGGTGTGCATCGTTGGCGCGAAGGGGAGGGAGAGGGTCGTCAGCGTGACGATCGATGGCGTTGCGCGTGTGTTTTCGATCGAGCGCCGCGAGATGATCGCGCAGGTGCGCCTGGCGGATCTGGCGGGTGCGGGCGCGGACCTTGTGGGGCTGGGGGCGGGGGCCAATATGTTGCAGTGGTTCTCGGCGAAGGGCTCACAGATGACTGTGCGTGGTCACTCTCTTCTCTCTTTTGTTGAGCAGGCGCTGACTAAGACGCAGTGCGCAACCAAGAACATCACCATTCACCTCGAATGGCCGGCGGACGAAGATGCGGACGGGGACGCGCCGCCGACGCCGAGCACACCTGGCCTCTCAATGAGCCGGTCGACCACGAGCCGCCCGCCGAGCCTCGCAGGCTCGACCGCGAGCAAGCCCGGCGCGCGCAAGTCGCTCGGCCCCGCCATGCTCTCGCCCGCTCTACACCGCGCTGGCTCATCCTTCTCCTCGCGGCACAGCATGGGCTCGTCGATCTCGTCGACAGCCTCGTCCGTTTCCTCGCTCCGCCGGAGTATGCTCTCGCCGTCGCCGGCCCCAAGCACGCCAAATCGCGCCACGATGCTCAGCGCGCCACCGGTGGTGATTGCCGTCGTGCGCACGCCCGAGGTCGCCGTCGGCGCGGTCGACCCCGGCAAGCGGCGCGTCGCAACCGCGACGCGCTTCTCGAGCCGCGCGGGCGCGGCGCGGCGCGTGTACATGAGCACGCACGCCGCTGACACGCCGCGCCTCGCGTCGCCGGACGAGGACGACGATGAGGAAGCGGAGACCGGCGAGCGCGCAGAGGGCGCGGGGTGCGTCGAGCTCGGCGGCGCGTGGGCGGCGCTTGCGGAGGCACGCGGGGCCGGGGGCGTGAAGGGCCTGCTGGGCGCGCTGCCGGCGGGCTTTGCGGGGCTCGCGACGCCGGAGAAGAACCCGATGAGCATGCAGCTTACGCATGAGGAGGTCGTCGTTGGCTGTGCGGACGGGACGATATAGTGCGTGCTTGCAAGGACTTGGGGAAGGGAAGAAACTGATGAATGTGCAGCGTCATGAACTTTGCGGGGGATGCGTACCGCGAGTGAGAAGGGGAGGGAGGGAGAAGGGAAGCACGCAAGGCGTGTAGACTTTTGGTTTCGTTACTTAGATATGGGACTTTGGATAGAGCTTCATAATTCGTCCGACGACCAGGAGCGCATACATCGCGGGCACGTGAACACGGGCGATGCCGGGAAAGAGCAACCGTGTCGTTGGCTGTGCGGACGGGACCATCTAGTGAGTGGACATGAAAACGAGCAGTGGGTGGGAGCTGATGCGAGTAGAGCGTCATGAACTTTGCGGGGGATGCGTGCCGCGAGTGAGGAGGAGGAAGAGGGAGGAGGGGAGGAGGGAGGAGGAGAAGTTGCACATGCAGGACGTGTAGACTTTTGGTTTCACTCAGATATGGGACTGTGGATAGAGCTTCATAATTCGTCTCTTCGGCGCATCGGTGGTCAGGAGCGCCCACATCATCACGTGAGCACGAGCGATGCCGGCAAATTTAAACACCAACCGCGTCTCTTCTTCTGTCGCAACCACCCTACATCGCGCTTCACGTCTCATCCTTCTCTGCCATGGCGCCTCGCTTGGTAGATCCGACCCGTACATGCCTGAGCGTTAGATACGTTTTCACCGGCCAGCCCTCGCCAGAATGTCCCGACCAGCCCGGGCCCCCATGTCTGGTCGCTCTTTTGGGCGGCGTCTCGCTTTGTACGCTCTTGAACGGCGTGCCGACCCTTAGAGCAGAGCGCCGAGAGTTTCGGGACACATATAACATCGTCTTCGCGTGGCTCACGCAGCCGCGATCGCAGACGGAGCTGGACGCGCTGTTGCGCGAGCGATGCACAGGAGAGCGCTGCAGCCGAGGTACCTTCCACATCTCGGGTGACACGATTCTGAGGACCCCGCCTCTTCGGTCGCAAGAGCCGTTCTTCGTACTGATGAATGCGATTCTGAGGTGGTGCTTATCCGCCGAGGCCGCGCGCGAGGACGGTAGCACACAGTCAAAGATGACTCGGATCCCCGGGAGGCAGAGCTGACCGCGTACCTGGCAGGACATGCTACGTCATGGTGCGGCGGAGACGATTCACGCACTCCTCAACTTCTTCTCCTTAGATCCTCCCATTCAGACCCGCACTCTCCTATCTAAAACGCTCAACATGATCGTCCGTCACGCTCATCCCGTGGTTCTCCCACTTCTCGTCAACTCGGACACGCTCATTCGACGGGGGATCTTTGACTCCATCGAAAAATGCTCGACTGCTCTCAATCAGCATGTTTCCAATCGGCGATCCGAGAGCCAAACGGCATTGAATGTGAGGAACTGCTTGGCTGCTTGCGCCCAGCTATTGCAGGACATTATCAATCGTTGCCATGAGAGCCAATGGCGCGTACTCTTTGCTACTGGACGCTCCGCCATGGTCCTGAAGTACGCGGAGGTGATCTTTCTCGATCGGGACTTATCCCGGTACGAAATTCATTCTCCTGTTGCCTGCGATCCCGAAATTGAGTTGATCCTCTTCGCAACCCTGGGCGCATGGTTCTACAGCGACATTCCAAACTCTTAGATACCAGGTCTCGACAACGACGTCCGCGAGTTATTTACTCTCATGGCTGCGAGCAAAGGTGTCAAACGCGATGACATATGGTGGCGTCTCGTCTTCCTCTTCCGCTACCTGGAGATATGTCAGCGATGCGCTTCACCGGATTGTACGCATACCTTTGCAGATGGTCCGCTTCAGCGCTGTGCAGGATATATGCGAGTGGCATACTGCTCGCGGTCGTGTCAAAAGAAGGCCTGGAAGCACCCTATTTCTCATCGTAAGATCTGCGGCTACATCCACGAGCTGGACAAGAATCTGCATATCCCGAGTGGCGACGTGCACCAGATCAGCCACTTTCCCTTTCAACCCCACCTGGGAGCTGAGGCTTTGAAGCCCGTAGCCTCTATCGTACTCGACCACTTCAACGACCTCTTTGCGACTAGAGTAGATCTGGATGTGCATGGATGAGTCTATAACTAGCATTACACTTTCCCAAGCGTCAAATGTAACTGTATACAATAGTTTGAACCTATGCATGAGTGAGAGTAGACGTTTTTGGGGTCGGATGTGATGCTTTGTTTATAATGACGTCAGCAGTAAGAAGAGGGCGGCAATGTCCGACCACTTCTTTCTCTCCTTCCATCGTCAGCGTCATGGCGAAAACGTCCATCCCACTCAGCGCGCATGCGAAAGCTTGCGCGAACCTTTGCGACTTTTCCTCACCTCGGAGGTCTTGCTGCCTCATCGACTTGATCGGAATTGTTTCCGACTTTGCTGTGCTACCGCCGCCTACCACCATAGCAGATCGCACGATCATGCATGAAGCGTACAGTACTTGCTACACGTGGTTAACAACATTTCGGAAGATGGATCAACTCAAGGCTATGTCACTTGATCAGTGCACGTGCATGCGCACGGAGACGGCAATCCATCGAAGGGGACTCGAAGCGCTCAAGGTGCCGGGACGGCTTTGAGAGAAACCGTTCTTCGTACTGCTGGACGAGATGGTGATGTGGTGCTCGTCGGCTATGGAACCAAGGGCGAACCCGCGCTTTCTCAGTAGGTTGAATCGGATTCGGGTGTGTCATGTTTGGCCGCAGACGTGGGAAGATCTATTGCCCCATGGGCCCGCAGACACCACCCTGGCATTCGTCCGCATGTTAACCTTGGACCTGCCTATCTCAACACGAGGACGCATACTGGAGACGATCAGCTTGCTCATGCACCATACTCGTCCGGTCATTAATGACGTTCTCGTAACACCCAATGCCCTCGTCACTCGCTGCATTTGTGGATCTATTGGCGTGTGCGCATCCACTGTTTCGGAGCAAGCCCAAAATCCGACGCTTGATATACAGACTGCAGTCGCAGTCAAGGACTGTCTCCTTGCTTGTGCGGAACTGCTCGCCAACATTGTTGAACACTGCCACGAGGCGAAGCGTCGTTTCTTCCACGATGTGGGAGCATCAAATTTGATCAGGGCGTATAACCACGCAATCGGCATGTCACATCTTTTGATAACCCGTATCAATCGCTCGGGACCATCCGAGGACTCCCAGCAGGTACTTCTCGTGAAAGGAGCATACGCGAGCCTAGGAGGTTTGCTATGCGGTGACGTCCCTGGCACAGAGCTCCACGCTACAGACAGCGAGCCCCGTCGTATGATCACAGACGCCATCACGACATACGGGGTCAGACAGGACGACACGTGGTGGCGGCTTGTTCTGCTGTTTCATTACCTCGAGGTTTGCCAGCGGTGCATATCCCCCTTCTGTCATAATACACTTGCCAGTGGACCACTCTGGAGGTGTGCCGGCTGCCAGCGAGTGATGTACTGCTCGCGCAAATGTCAGAGACACATCTGGAGATACGACATTCCACATCGGGATATATGCAACGTCATTCAGCGCCTAGATGAGGATCTTCATATCCCGCGGAAGGGTATACTTGACCGACGGGATAAGATATTCTCAACACCACCCACGCATGGTGATTGGGCGCGCAGGGCGAGCGTCGTGCTGAATCACTTCCACCTGCTCTTCATGGCGGGTGTCTCGTATTGAATGATATGCAATCTGCATTGAGGGCCTTGTAGCCACGATGATGCAAGAATCTGATGATGTATATATTCGCAATCGATACTATTAGATGGTATACATGGGAGCATATGGCGGAAGGAGTGCTTGTCCGTGTACAGATGATGCTATAGTCCGTAGGGCACGGCCCTCGACTTACAGGAACGCAGCGAGACCAGCCACGGCAGCGAGCGCGAACGCAGCACCCCATGGTGAAGCCGTACGTCCGATTGCGCCTGATGAGCCCGTGCTCGAGCTACCCGGCGCCGAGCTCGACCCAGAGGGAGAGCCCGAGCCCAAGCCAGAGCCCTTAGCCGAGTCGTCCGTGACGCTCGCCGGGAGGACAGCGACGTCCGCGACAGCCTGGTGCTCGATCTTCCCGCTGCCGACGGTGACCATCGTGCCGTTGCTCGGCACGCCGTTCACGACGACGAACAGGAGCGCGGGGCCGGGCGTCAGCAGGTTCGGGTTGGGCGGCGCCTGCGCGGTGTGCAGCACGAACGAGCCGTCGCTCTGCACGTTGTACGTGCTGTTGAGCTGCACGAAGCGCTGGCCCATGTTCATCGCGTGCGTGGACCAGCCCGGGCGGAGGAGCACGACCGTCGTGTTGGCCGCCGCGGCGTTCGCGGAGCCGGAGTACGAGGACGCGGGGACGGTGATGTCGAACGCCGGCCCGCCGTACGTGATCGTCGTGGGCATGCCCGTCGGCGCCGGCCGGCTCGCGTTCCAGTACGGCGGGTAGAAGTACTCGGCCGTGTACGTCGTGCTATGCGCTGCGTCAGTGCCGCGTCCGCGGATCGAGACGGGCTAGTCGGCTCACGGGAAGATGCAGCTCGTGTTGACGTCGACGTTCGGGTTCGAGCCCGCGACCATGACCGCGCCGCTGGGCAGGAGGATCGCGCTCGAGTGGTACAGGCGCGGGAACTGCGCGGCGCCGAGCCCGGCATTCGACCAGCGCTGGCCGGCGGGCGCGGCGGGGTCGTACAGCGCGGGCGTGAGGACGGGGTCCGCCGCGAGGCTGTACCAGTACGGGTTCGTCGCGTCCGAGACGTGCGTGACGTTCGAGTAGCCCGCGGTGCCGTTGCGCGCGCCGTTGAGCATGAGCAGCTTGCCCGTCGGGAGGATGATGAACTGCCCCATCGTGCGCGCGTCGAGCATGTCGTCGTCCGCGACGTACGCGGGCGCGCTCCCGTCGGTCGGCTCGGGCGTGATGCGCTGGCAGTCGCGCGACGCGGGGATGTCCCACGTGTTCGCGTTCGGGTACGAGTAGTCGCCCCACTGCTCGTCGCTGAGCACCGCGCCGCCGCAAAACAAGATCGTCGGGCTGTAGCCGTTCGCGGGCGTGAGCGGGAGCATCGCCACGCCGCCCGACGCCGGGTACACGCGCACGACCTGGCCCGGCATGTCCGGCAGCGGCGTCTCGACGTTCTTCGTGTAGTCCCACATGATTGTCGAGTAGTTCGCCTGCACGAACATGTTGCCGCTCGGCATCAGGAACGCGTGCGCGTACGAGTTGAGGCCGCTCGTCTGGCACATGAACGCCATGTCCTGCGCGGCGCCGCGCGACGGCCAGAACTCGAACGTGTTCTCGGCCGCGCCGCCCGAGGTGCAATCGGTGTTCGGGTAGTTGCGGTTGATGTACCCGCCTGCGCGCGTCATGAGCGTTCGAGCGGAGGAGGAAGGAGGGGGGAGGGGGGCGCACCGTTGACGAAGCCGCCGATGAGGACGACGGAGCCGTCCGCGAGCGACTCGGCGGTTGCGTACCAGCGGTGCTTTTGCATCGAGAGGACCGCGGCGTTGTCGAACCACTGGCACTCGGATGTCCAGGAAGACGGGTCGCCCGTGCAGGGGTTCAGCACGCGGATGGCCTTAGTCCCGTCGTAGTCCTGTGCCGAGTCAGCAGAGCCACAGAAGGCGGGATAGGGTCCGCACGTCGTAGGTCTGATCGAACTTGGCGCTGTAGTTCCCGGGGTATGGTACCGAGCCCAGTGCGCCGTTCGGTCCGATCTAGGGGTCCAGTCAGCCTCGTCTCAGATCGGACCCACGAATGTATTCACCGCGCCATTTCCACCGAACGTGATAAAAGACCCTGTTTGGAGTTTAGGATATGCGGTCGCGGAAGACGGCAGGGAGAACTCACCGTTCGGGTAGGATGCGCCCGATGCGCAGAACGCATTACTGGCAAAGTCCATCGCCGTCGCCTTCTTCGACTCGATGTCCCTACTCTCGCCATCAGCACTACAGTCGGTCTGAAGCATCAAGCACACGCACCAGACAGACGCCCACGCGGGGTGGCCGTTGATCTTCTCGGCATTGCCCTCGACCTTGTCCATAATGTACACTTTCTCCTGGTTACCCAAGAACATCTACAGGATCTCTGAGTCCCCGAGCACACCTGTCCTCATATGCGTACGCACCATCATCCCAGACACGAGCGTGTCCCCAACGTTCTCGAACGAGCCCGCCGCCTGCGCGAGCGCGTGCCCCGCGGCTGCCATCGCAACCAGAGCTTGTGCGCGGACCATCGCGGTCTATAGAATTGCAAAAGACGTGACTAGGCACAGTAGTGAGAGAAAAGCGGGCTATAAGTGTGCAGACTAGGGGGCAGGAGCGAGCACAAGCGGCCGATCCATGCCGCCGCTGTTTATGAACCCAGCTCCGGCCCACATGCCGGAAATAGCCGCCCGGCACCGCCTCGCGTCACCAACGCCGAGCAGTAGATCCACGCGGCGGCGCGGTCCCGCCGGATGCAAATTTCGCCCGACGCCGACGCGTGCAAATATAGCAGAGTACTAGTACACATACCAGCGACCCCAGCCCGATAATGGGACGCGAGCACGCGGACTATGCATGCCCGCCCAATTGAATCCTGCCCGGCACGCTCGGCACGCCCGAAACAGAACTGGGGTGCCTACGCCCTCCGCTTGAAGCGATCGAGGGCGCTCGGCTCGCGCGGCGCCTCCGTTCCCGCCGCCTGCGCCTTCGCCTGCCGACGCGCGTCCTTCTCGCGGTCGAGCTTCGCGCGCACCGCGACCGCGCGCGGGTCGACGACGTTCTTGCGCTGCTTACGCAGGTAGCGCTTCAGGCTCTTGCCCTTCCCGCGCATCTTGCGCTTCTCGCGCTCCACACGGGATGTCCCCTGGTTCCCTTCCCCGTCCATTGCGTCGTCCACCGGCTCGTCGTCGGCGGGCTCGTCGGCCTTGCCCTGCACGCGCAACCGCGCAAGACGGGGCAGGCGCGCAAACGGCACGTCCTCCGTGGGCGCAGCGGGCGCAGCGAGCCCGCCGAGGAACTCGGGGTCGAGCGTGATCGCGTCCGGCTGGATCTTATCGAGCAGCCCGCGGACCTCGCGCTCGCGGCGCATCGCGCGGCGCTCGAACGGATCCGCCTCGGCGCTGTCGAAGTGCGGCTCGCCCGCGCCGGGCACGAGTACGCTGCTCAGCCCCGCGCTGTGCGCGACGGTCAGGACGTCCTGGAAGGGGCAGAAGCGCAGGCCGCTGAGGGGCCGGGAGGGGATGGGGTGCGTGAGGTAGAGAGGGGGTGGCGAGGGGTTGTCGGACGGCGTTTGGATCGAGGGTTTCGTGTATACCTGCGCGAGCGTGAGTGGGGGAGAGGGGAAAGAGGGAAGACGTACGTTGACGGAGCCGCCCGTCGCGACGGCGAGCGCACCACGCTGGGACCACTCGAGCTCCGCGGGCCCACCACGCGCGTGCCACGCGCGGATCGCACCCTTCCAGTTGCGGCAGTCCCACACCTTGACCATCCCGTCCTGCCCCGATGTGGCCATGTACCGGCCCGCAGTGCTCGGGTCGACGGACACCGAATGCACGGACCCAAGGTGTGCGAGCAGGCGCACGGCGGGGTGCGGGAGGTTTGGTGTCCACAGCGTCGCGCTCCCGTTCGAGTGGCCGAGGTGCAGGACGGCGGTGTGCATGTTCTGCGCGAGCGACGTGCACGCGCCGAGCTTGGTGCGGTGCTCGGCGAGGAGCTGGCCCGTCGACGTGTCCTGGTACTTGAGGTAGCCCGCGTTGCCCTGCGCTGCACGTCAGCGGAGAGGGGAGGGACGGATGTGGGGAGCGGGACGCACGACGGAGGCGAGCAGCCAGTGGTACGGCAAGAACTCGAGCCGCGTCGGCTCGACGTGCGCGGAGAGCCGGTGCAGCTCGACGCCGTCCTTGTCGTAGATGAACACGTACTTCTTCTGCGCGACGGCAAAGTGCGACTGGTCGTGCAGGAACCTGCGCGGCGCGTGTTCAGTGAAGATGGGGATACGCGAGGGGGGACTGACCTACGTGATGTCCCGGCACGTCTCGCGCAGTTGCAGCTCGGCGTGCAGCGTGCCCGCCTGCCAGTCGAACGTCGCGACGTGCCCCTGCTTCCCCACGACCGCCATATGCCTTTCACATATCCCATTCAGTACCTCCCTCGCCACCCAATCGCGCAGAGCTTACCGGCCATTGCGAGTATACCGACACCGATACGGCCCGCCATCAAGCCTCCACTCCCTCCTCCCCTTCCCCGCCTCCTGCCCTGCGCCAGCAACGAGCTCGTCCTGCGGCACGCGCCACGTGCGCTCGAGCGGGTCCTCCGCCGCGAGCATGCCCGCGCCGCCGACCTTGAGCAGCTCCGCATCGTCGACGAGCGCCCGCGCCCGCGCCGTCTGCGCGCCCTGGCGCTGCAGCGTGCTCCGCAGCTTCGAGTTCGCGATGTGCGTGTACTCCGCCTTCGGTTTAGGCGCGTCGGCAGGCACGGGCGCGTCCTGCAGCGATTTGGGCAGCGCGGTGCGGTGCGCGATCGAACTCGCGGTGCGGTCGCCCGCGGCGGGCTTCCGCCGCGCGCGCTTTTGGGTGTCGAGCGCTTTGGCTTTTGCGAAGAGCGAGTCCATGCCGGACGAGGAGGGAGGAGGCGCGGGAGGAAGAAAATGGTGACCCGGGTCCGGTGTGCGTTTCGTCTTGGACGTCGTACCGTTGCGTTCGGCGGATGTCCTTCGGCCTCTCATGATCGTTCTTTCATACCGCGAACTTTGTGATGCAAGCTGTGCTCTATATGAACTCACAGCGCCAATCTTATCAACAATGCAGTGCCCTGAGCGTGTGCGTTTCGTCCTCGAGGGCGACGCCCCGCACGACCTTGCGCCGTACTTTTCTGTCGCTACAGTCTTTCTCGGACACTGCAAATGAGAGATGTAGGAGACAGTGCAGCGCCTGTTTCTCAGCCTCTCAAAACACGCCTTCCCATTGATCATGAACCTTGTGATGCAAGCTGTGCTCGGGGTCTGCATGTCCCACTGCCTTAGGCTTATGAACGATGCTGTGTAATCGGCGCGTGTTTGCAGACCACTAGGCCTATCTTAAGGCTCCCACGAGCCTCTGCCACATTCCCGCGCCTTGCCTTACGTCTTCGCTATCACTGGCGCGCTCACAAGCGAATATCTCGATCTGTGACTATCATGACCGCGCCAGCTCCGCTGTACTGCACTGTACATTTCCAAATCCCAGCTCACCTCGCTTTTGACCCCGGAGAGGACTGCGATGCCCTCATACGTTATTTCAATCTCACTACGCGGGTACACAAGTCATATGCAGAGTACGAAGTGTCCGGCAACCTCGACTCGCTTTTGGCGTGCATCCATGCTGACGAGGAGATTCTGACTCTTTTCCCTGCCGATACGGACCCTAAGGATCGTGTAGTATGGGTAGTGAACCTGGTTATCGCACAGATCACATATTACAAACAGACGAGGGACGTATCGGTACTCAAGAACGCGGTTCAGCGTCAGCAGGAGTTGTTCGATTCCCTCTCGCGCAGTGACTCGCGCAGTGACTCGTACTGGCCCATGGTACACGGAGAGCTGGCTCGTCTACTTTACGAATTCTTCAATATCAAACGATCTACCAACTGCCAGTACCTTCAGAATGCTCTTGCACTCCAGCAGAGTGCCATCGAAGGAAGTGGTGACACACAAGAAGCCAAAGTAGAAAGGCTCTACACAATGTCAACCATGCTTTGTGATCTTTTTGAAACGTCAAAGGCGTACACTCATCTTGACGCGGCAGTCTCCTATGCCACGGGTGCACTGGAGCTCACTCCGCGGAACGACCCCAACATCATCTGGCGCTACCAGCAGTTAGGATATCTTCTGAGGCAATGCTACGACCATACTGGAGATATCAATCAGCTCCTCCGTGCCATTGCCGCGGATGAAGCGGCGCTCGCCTTAGATCGAAAACAATGGAAGTCGCAGAGCCCTAACCACTCGGAGCACCAATTCAGATTCAGTCTTCGCTCTAACCTGGCTGCCTCTCTCTTCCGGCTGTGGATGGAGAATCGATCAGTCGAGATCCCACTAGACCTCATGTGGGAAGCTATCGAGATGGAGCTTCCGGATGAGATGAATCTCCAGGCATGGAGTCAGCTAGGAGACATGCTCAGTGCAGCAGCTGAATCTCCAGATGACGATACTCCGCTTCACCAGGCGATGGAAGTGCACAGGCTCGTCTGCAGCCGCCCTGCAGCTGATGTTGAGGAGACCATGATGCTGTACTGCAGCTTTGGGGAAGCGCTCAGTCATCTCTTGATGCGGAAGCTACACAGGAATGAGAGCCTTTCGACGACAGAGAATAGGCAGCTCATTCACGATACACGCTGGGTCGCGGATACACTTCGCCGCTTTGCATATCCTGGATGTGCTCACCATCGAGAATCTCTCCTTCTAGTCTCTTCGATGGAGTTTATACTTGGAAACTATGAAGCGGTCGTCCAAGGTCTCGCTGACTTTTTTGTCGTCTCGCATCCTGGGGTCTCTGACCGCATGCCTCCACGCCTCTTAAAAGGAGCCGCTGGGATGCTCTCCTGCATTAGACCGTACTCAGGGATATCCCAGGACACAAATCGAGCAATGGTCTCTCTGTACACCGCTCTCATCGATCGCATCACTGAAACGGCTGGACTTGCAATGGCCTTCTCAGAACACTTGCGTTACGTGGAGTCGTTCCGAAACCTTGCATTAGAGGCCTACGCTTGGGCCTGTCGAGTGGGCGACCTGCGTGCCGGGCTGCAGATGACTGAAAGAGCGCGCGGTCTTGTGTGGGCACAGGCACTCAACATATCTGACCCGGATCTTCAGCGTGTGCCGGCTCTTTACGCCGACGAAGCTCGGGGGCTATTCTCAAGTTTAAGGGCTCAGGAGGCTCCATTAAACTTGAACGCTCAGGACGACGGTGTGATATTCGGGCTGACTCAGGAGAGTCTGGATCGTCACCAGCTGCATGAAAACTTACAAGAGCTTCTGAAGCGGATCCGGGAAGAACCAGACTTGCACGACTTTCTTCGCGGGCCAAGATACCAAGATCTATTACAGGTGGCCATCGATCACCCTGTCGTGATGATTTACGGAGATCAGTCCGGCTGTCGTGCGCTGGTCATCAAGGCTCCTGATGTTCTAGAGCACATGGATCTCGGCTCATCAACTATCCATGCCCAGTTCGCTTCTCAGAGCCCTTTCGAGCTCTTAAGGACATTACGTGCTCAGTCTCGTGGCGATGACACACGCGCGGATCAAAATCCTGACTCTCTGCTTGCACCACTATGGACTGAGATAGTACGCCCGATCCTCGAGTGCTTAGGCTGCTTCAAGGTATGTTTGTACATTCTTGTATCCGTATTCTAACTGATGTTCGCTTCTGTGGCAGGATCACGCAACTCAGAGCCGCATGCGAGTCCACTGGTGTCCTGTCGGCCTTTTTGCTCGAGTACCCATCCACGCTGCGGGTATTCACACTGCAACCCCTCCAGAGTGCTGCTTGGACTACGTCGTCTCTTCCTACACACCAACGCTCTCGGCTCTACTGCTAGCACAGCGCAGCTCGCAGTCAATCAGCACTGATCAGCTACTTCTAACGGTGATTGCCTCGCGCAACAACAACGAAGGATGGGACGCGCTTCCTGGAGCATTCGACGAGTTCAAGAGTGTAGAAGCTGTCGCCACGACTGAGGGAGTATCTTTTGTCCGGACGGACTGCGAAGCGACAGTCGAAGAAGCTAGGTCAGCTCTAAAACGCGCCAATATAGTGCACTTTGCATGCCACGGAGCGCAGGAGGAGGACGAGCCTCTACAGAGCGGCCTTCTCCTGTCCGACGGTCGTCTCACAATTTCCGACATGATGATTATGGATCGTGTGCCTGCTTTTCTGGCAGTCCTCAGTGCCTGCGAAACAGCCCGCATCGGAGTCAAGCACAAGGAAGAAGTCATGCATCTGGCGTCGTCGATGCTTTTTGCCGGGTTCGAGAGCGTAGTCGCTAACTTGTGGTATGTCCCGCATTAATAACATCGCAAGATTCTCACGATACACAGGGAGATGGATGATCCAGACGGACCATTTTTCGCAAGTGAGCTCTACAAACATCTCTTTGCAAACAAAACAATCACCACCAGCGACGTCGCATACGCGGTACATCACGCCGTTCAAGAGCTGAAGATCAGGAACACCCTTTATCCTGGGTGTTGGGCTACGTTTGTGCACATTGGCGCGTGAAGGCGAGGTACAGACTGGGCTGTACTATGATATTTCGTGAGCCTGTAAGCATAGTACCATATGATGTATAATGGGCTCAACCAAGCGGCGCAAGCAGGTGTCATAGGGCGCTAACAGCTGCCGTGCATAGCTGCTTACTCCCCATCTGACATACACGCAAGTAACTAACCCGCATGTTATCTCATTCTTCCACTGAGCTCACATTCGTCTCATCAGCTGACAGGTATTATGTAGCTCCCTAAGCTGTATAACTCACACATATCTAGATGCCCCAGTGGTTGGGCGAACTCCGAGGAGCCCATTCGTTGAAGTGCTCGAGTACCACGAGCGCCATGGGAGTCCAAGAACCAGGCTCCGGCGAGGCCGGAAAGCGATCGCGAGCGCGCTCCAGCACGTTTTCCCGGGGGATTCGAAACTCCTCGTCCAGTTTCCGAATCAAGCTGCACACATTTCGATGCGGCACCTCATACCTCCAGGCGTACCTCTGACATGTGCGTGAGCAGTAGGCCACCCGGACGCATCCTGCACATCGCCGAAGCGGCCCGACGACCCGCGCCATGGGGCAGCCAGGCCGCGCACATCGCTGGTACACCTCAAGGTATCGGAAGAGGCAAATCAGGCGTTGCCATGCGTCGTCCTTCCAGCCGCGGAGCATCTTCTCAGTTTTGATGAACATGCGAAGCGGGTCGGCCTGGTGATTATTGTGGACAGTGCCAGGACAATCGAGCCGCACCCATCCGCCCAGGGTCCCGAACATTGCCTGAATACGGGAGCCTTCGCCCGCTGCGATCTGATACTTCGGGCTTCTTGCTAGCTCGTCGATGAGAGGGCTGATCATAACGGCTTCGCTGTATGCTGAGAGGAGGCTGCTTCCGCCGTGCGCGTGGAACTCCCGTCGTTGGCTCTCGTGGGCAAATTCGATCATGCTGGACGCAAAATGTGCGATGCCGCCGAGACAGTCTTTCATCTCTGCAAGGAACCGTGGGTCGAAGGGCAGCTGCTGCGTCTGAAGCCTCATGCCCTTTGAGCACTGCACGATTGAGTCCAAGATACCGTCGAACATGAGCACGTCCAGGCCTACGCACAGGGCCAGAACCAGCGGGTGGCCCAGGCGTATGAGCATGTCGAACGTCTCGAAGACCAATCCTCGGATCCGAAGGGGCGCATCCACCTGGAGTAGATAGAGTAAGGGGAGAAGAGTCCCTTTCGCTCCCTGCGGCAAAAAATCTTGCCAAGTGCGCGGCCAGATTTGTTTCCCGCGGATCCGATGCATCCGCTGGTCCTTGTCCTTGACTCTACTATGAGTGATGGCAGCGGTACACACATCCATGATGTATTCAACGAGAGCGAAAAATATAGTCCGAGGTCTGTGTCGCGGCGATTTGAGCACCTCGCAACCAACATGATGGGTAATTCTGGACGTCGCTGGTGCTTTGCAAGTGCATTTTAGTTTTGCAAGCTCGCCTATCTCTTCCACAGACCTAGGCTTTACTAGCCAGGCAAAGCAGAGGTTGTATGCGTGGTGCATGCGTTTCTTATCCGTAGCGTCATAGGGGTCGGATAGGCCTACCAGCGATTCGACGCAACCGATGTGGTCCACAAGACAGTACGGAGCCTGTGAAGAAAAGACCATTTCGAGGTCTTTGTACACACGGGAGCGTACAAGAGCGTCGGACGATGCAGACATTCCGCGTGCTTAGGTGATGCGCGAAGAGAGAAAAGTGTCCGGCAAGTGCCGGCTTCTCCAGCCGGTCACATGCCTTGACCTTCTTCGGGCAAGCATCGCCACCCACGCCCGCTTCATCTTCTACATATATTGACGTTGAAGCAGGAGGGACGATGGTCTCACACCTGTACACCCTGGTGCGCACAGCGCTCTCCGGCCTCACACAACAGCGCTTCTTGATTCGAGGCCCGGACAACGCAGTCACCTCGCACCTGCCTCATAAGGCAAAGCATGTCAAGCTCGTCCCGCCGCCTGCGAAGTTATGAGAAGCGGGTATTGGGACTGAAGGACTGTACCGAAGCACGTCTCGTGAAATTGATGTTTTAGCTCGGATTGGCGTGAGCGGGAAGAATTGTCCAAGTTATCGACCACCAAGAGTCAAAGGTGACCCAACTTGACCCGCGCCTGATCGTGGGACGTGTGTGTTGCTGAAACGCGCGGCGCGCGCGCTGGACAGAAACATGCGCGCGCTCAATACGCTAATCGCGCTGTCGTCGGGCTTGCACACAAGCACTCGCGTGGGTACGACAGACGTGCGCGGCTGGAGTGGCGGCGGGCGCGCGTAGACGACGGGGCTATCTGTGCTCAGCGCCGAAGACGCACGCACGATTCTCGACCTTGCTTTGGACAGCAGCGGCGGAGGCGACGGCGACAGCGGCATCGCGCGGGAGGAGGAGTTTGGCGATGTTGGTGCGGAGGACATGCGTCCAGTGCAGGAAGCGGGGTCGAGGCGAGAAAGGAGCCCTTGACAAATGCTCAGTACTTGTACACGGATTTCAAGGGCTCTTGTGTAGCACCATGTTGTATGCTATCCTGTTGCCAAATGTCAGAAACGGATGGGTGTTGCGTAGAAACAGAAAGAGGGACCTAAGATTTCTATATCTGTTCAACTGCATGCTACGTACGAACCAAATGACCAGCTGACCAAGCTCACCTTGCCTTTCTCAACAGAATAAAGCTTCCGCATGTTCTTAGACATGCACACGGCAAGGTCCCACAGGTCCAGCTCCGCCCACAGGACGTCCAGCATAACTCGCAGAGGGCACAACACGTCTGCATCAGTGCAAGGATATTCTTGTCATTGTACAGCATCTATCAACGCGGTTGATGAAGCAAGCTGTCTCGCTGATGAGCAGAGCATGATGTATCGGCGGGCGGGCAAAGATGAAGGTCCAGGTGATGGGAAGGGGAAGGGGAGGGTTCGGCATTTGCCGGCTGCGACAAGCGACTGACCTGCACAGTTACATTCCACTCTCCACGCATACAAGCAGAGTCTTTCAGACACACAATATAGCAAAAAAATAGGGACATACTATGTACTATTCGGTACACCACTTGCAGCATGGCATCAATTGCCCCACAGCGCAGTCATATCTATTGGGAAGTCCAGCATCGAGACGTCCGGAACAAGCTCCCTCAGCAGCAGCTTCAAACCATGCACGTCTCCCACATCTTGGATGTGGATATCGCCGATGAGCGGGTGTTTCTTGATGTCTGCAGCGTTGGCTGGTGCCTGCGCTACATCGGTAGCGGATATGGCCACACCGCGGGGCCAGTTCCGCAGATTGGGATGTGTCCGAAGAAAGCGAGTAAAGTCGGATAAAGAGAGGGTGAAACGAGAGGATGTAGAAAGCTCCCGCGAAAACGTCATGTCAATTGCTCCCAGGTTCGGCCATGCGGAGAAGAACTCGAAAAAGGCGCTGTCTGTGATAGGGAAGGGAGACGTCGTCCACAGGGCGATCGCATCCAGCTGTCTGAGTGCTTGAAATCTGCCCAGGAACCCAAAGGATTGTGCAGCCGTCATCACAAACCCAGGCGCAAAATTCAGCGAAAGCGTCATCATAGTCTGTTTGCTATGGAGACTGATCTGCTCGGCGAATGCGCACAGCTTCTCGAACGAGTCTACGCCATCAATAGTGAGGCAACACCACTCCAATACACTTGAAGGGAACGAGAGGATGGATGTGGCCTCCTCACAAGTCATCGCGTTGGTTACAAAGAGCCCGTGTAGGCCGATGAATGCGTTAGGAGGGAAATCCATAGGTAAATCCTCGAGATCAGTAATGTGTGCGAGGTCCAGGCTGCACAGGCTACGGTGGCTAGAGATCTCCTCTAGGTCTGCGCGGCGGATAGCAGAACAGATGTTGAGCTCCCGCAGGCTGTGAGCATGCATTACAATGCCAACTATCAGTTTCTGCCATGATGTGATCATGCTGGCAGTTGCGTTCCGCTCATCATATATTCCAATGTTGAGGTCCCGGAGCGCCGGAAAGGCATTGGATGCATGCGCTAATGACAGAACATCGAGCTGTGCGCTGTTTATGGTGATATGCAGTGTCGCGAGCTGCGGCTGGAGAAGTCTGGCCAAGTGCGCGTTACCTACTTTCCATCGATTCAACAGATACAGTCCATCCTGACACGGGAACAGCCCTGCTACAGACGCCTAGTATTCGAGCACGGGCGTGGAGACGACTTGCGTGAGCTGTCTAGAGCTGGTGCCTTTGAATCGCAGACGGCGCACACGGCGAGCATAGAAATGGAAGCGATCGCCGAGCCCGCGAGACACAACGATATCCAAAGACACCGCGAATACCTGCGCGTCGTGTCAGTATCTCGCCACGTGTCGGCGAATGGCACACACCAGGTGCTCCTGATTCTTCACACCCTCGACCGGCTCGATCGTCCACATGTCCTCGGACATACACAGCGCCAGATGCCACAGATCCGGTTCAGCCCACAAGATATCCAGCGCGTGATCGCAGAGCGATAGGCAAGTCTGCGTCAGCGCGAAGAGCGTCTTGCCGTGGTACGGCCTCTGCGGCCGCGGCTCGATCTCGCGCAGGATGCCGCACACAATCTCAGCGAGGAGCAGAGCCCGATGCATGTTTTTCCGGATGACGTGGCTGCGGCTGTGGCCACGAGGTCGAGGTCAAGGGTCAAGAGAGCTGCTTGCCACGTGATCATGGGTGCCCTCGCTAGGCGCGCACTGCTTGCGCTGCTGCGCGGCGTGCCGCTGTTGCTCGATGCGCTCCTGCACGTGTTCTGAGGGAGACGGGTGATCTATGGGGCGGTATCTATGTGGATTATGTATGCTTGGATGCTATGTATGTATGCATGGGGGTCAAGAACCCGGGGACGACCGTGAACCGTCTGGCAAGTGAAGCCGAAAGGATTGAGATCGCTACAAACTACACATGCACAGCTCCCGTCGCCGTCCCGCCAGTACTGACACATCGGGTTGAGCATCCCATCGAGCGAGCGGTCTAGCAGAACGGCGGGTCGCCGCAGCCGCAGCGGCTCCCGCAGCAGATCTGCGCGTTCGCGCACCCGCCCGAGCACGGGCAGCGCGGCATGAGCCGGCTCCTGCCCGCAATGCAGCCACAAAATCAGTATCGCCGCGCAGTTCGGTGTAGACGAGGTCCACTCACTCGCGGTCGCCGATGACGGTGGCGGCGTTGGCTGCGACGGCGAGGACGAAGAAGGAGAGCATGGCGGAGAAGCGCATGGTGGGTTGGAATGAAAAGATTGAAAGGGTATGAAGGAGGAGGTTCGGATCTGCCGGAGATGCTGCAAACGGGACAAGGCCTCACGAGCTATATATTCGTGAGATATTACTGTGATCAGACGAGAAGCTGTTCATGCATAATGTGCTCTCGGAGCAAGACTGGAGATAGGATACATACCGAGAGCTGCTCGTGAGCGTAGTCCGCCTTCGACACCACTGCGTTCAATACCCCTGCGCCTGCATCGCCGCCGTCAACTCGTCATCATCGAGCGACAGATCCTCGTACGACGAGTTCGCGTCGCGCGCAGGCTGTGGCTTGCGCGGCGCGTCCGGACTCGGCGTCGGATATGTCAGTGCCGGCGCCGGTAGCAGTTTGTTCCGCGCGGGCTCGGGCTGCTTTGAGACGGCCGCGGGCGGCGAGGTAGGCTTGCGCAGCGGCGGCACGAACTTGGGCCGTGCCGCCGTGCGTACAGGTGCGGGTACGGGAACGGCGGCGGTGCGCATCATGCCGAGGCGCGAGACGGCGGGCGCGGGCTTGGGCGTCGACGTCGGGAGCCCGCGCCGGGTTTGGCGCGCGTCGGGCGTGATCAGCCAGGACGCGTCGTCCGGCCCGGCGATGGAGATGTCGGGGGCGCGCGGCGTGGGTGTGGATGGGCTTCGTGACGCGTCAGGCTTCGGGGTGGAGGCGGGGGAGGGCTCGGGGTCGCGCATGGAGAGATCGACGAGCGGGTCCTCGTCCCTCTCGTCCATCTCGGGCGTCGCGGGCGGGCCCGGCGCGGCGGAGCGCGGGGGCTCGGGCGTGTCCCGCCGGCGCGCGCGGCCGTCCGGCGCCGACACGACGCGCGCAAATCCGCGCACGGAGGGTGCCGGGCGCGCGCTGACGGGCGTGCTGCCCTGCCGCGCGGGCACGGGCATGCGGGCGGGCAGCGGAGAGGCGGCGAGACGCCGCGCCTTCTTGTCCGCGTTGCGCGCCATCACGCGGAACGCGTCCGGCAGCGTGCGCAGCAGGCCGTGCACGTGCTCGTCTTGGTCCTCAGCATCCGTGTCCTGGGAGTGGTATATGCGTGTGCGCCCGCGTACGCGCGCGGGGTCGAACGCGGGGATGTCCGGCGCCGGCGGTGCTGGGCGCGTGTCAGCTAGCCGCCGTGGAGGTCGCGAGCGATTAAGGGGCGCACGGGGCGAGCGCAGCTTAGACGTCGAGGCGCGGACGCGCGGCGGGCTCGGCCGCGCGCGCTGGGTGCTCGACATCCAGCTCACCGGCTCGAGCGGCGGCCGCGCGGGCTCGGGCGCGGAGACGGAGACGGGCAGCTGGCGCCGCTGCGTGGGCAATTCTTCGCCCGTGAGGTCGTGCATGCTCATGTCGCCCTCGAACGGCATCGTGCGCGGGGTGGATGAGGCGGGCGGAGCAGAGCAAACGCGGCGGACCGGCGTACTTGTGTGCGCCCGGCGCGGTCATGTGCGCCGCATCCTCCTTTCTTTCAAACCTACCCATATCTCACTCATATAGAGCGGTTTTGAGACTATTCGACAACTGGACTCCGCTCTCCAAGCACTCGTCTTTGAAGAGATCTAACGCGCCCTCTCCTCGTACTCTCTCTCACTGGAGCCATGAACGGAGACGGCCGCCGCTCGCGCTGGCACGACCGGGGCCGAGGGCGGTGACGATGCCACGGGTAGGGGGTGTGCTCGCTTGCATTCTCTGATTACCACTAGATTCGATATGTCAAGCTTGCGCCTGCTCTATCTGCTCACTCCTCTGCTACACACTCGTTATTTATCTTCGTCACAGTCCTATTGTCCGACCCGCCATCTCTGGCAGATCCACACTTCCTACTCTGCATCCTCTCAGTCTCTTCATTCCAACCCGCCATGCGTTTCTCCGCCATGCTCTCCCTCCTCGTTCTCGTCGACGTAGCTAACGCCGCCCCAGACATCGGTGATTGTGGGTAAGCGGTCTTTACTCGCACTACGCTAAGCTGATCCTGCGGGCAGGAACCCGCTCATACCGCGCTGCCCGTGCTCTGGCGCGCGCGCGAACGGTTAGAGGTGCTGCGGGTTCCACTGCGGCTGTGGCGAACCGCCGTCTCGATGAACGGCTCGCTCGATGGGGTGCTCAGCAGCTCAACGTGCCGTGAGTGGGACATGCCATGATGGGTGCAGGCGACAGGGTTTGTGGGCGCGATGGCAGGGATCGTCGGGGTTTCGTGTCCTCACTCTTCGTACTTCCATTTTTCAATCCCTCCTTGCGTGACAAATGCATGTGTGTATCGACATACATTGTCTTGGTGTACCACCCGCACTGGCGTTCTTGATCGATATTCCAGGTTGCAACGTAGGCAGATGCCGATGATCACACAAATACAAAGCCAACGTTTTTCCTGTCCTTTGCCTCTTTCCCCCATGTCGCTCAAGCCAATCGACCATCACCTTCTGCGTCATGTGTGTCGAAACTTCGTCCTATCTTTATTTACATTGGACTGCCTGGACGTGTCTATAGGAATGGGGGTTGGCGTTCTTGATATTTCTGGGTCGATGGATCATTGGCTAGACAATCCTAAAGCTTGCCGGATTATGCACCACACCTACGACGAGTGTTTTCGATGGCTGACGCGTACTTGTCCGGATGAAGAAACCCAAGCACTGATGACACGAGTGTCCTCATGCCCTCCAGGCAGCCCTCGCTCTCATTTTCACGAGTGGGGCAGTGAACTTCAAAGCAGCTTTCCCGAGGTTGGTGGTGAAACACCGTTCATATCAATTTCGGACTGGATTCTACTGCCTTTCACCATGAAAGCAGATCCTCTGTTTAACACCAACGTCAACCTGCACAAACTTCAGCTGCTGTCTCGGCAAAAGATATGGCCTCGCTCTCTGAGCAGCATGCTCCCCCACGGCTCCAAAACTACCATACGCTCAATCGTCCGTTTATTGATCCCGGATCCGTATCTGAGAGGAACAAACTCCCAGTATACAGCAATCAGCCGTCTTCTGACCTGCTGCCATACGCTCGTGACTCCCGTACTGGTGAATTCAGCTGCATTCATCTCCCAGACTTTGAGGGTCATAAAAGGAGCGTACTTTCAACTCGCAACCAGCTCACCAGGACAGATCAGCCCATCTATGAACTCAAGCACCGCATCCGCGATGCGAGCGTTTGGAGAGATCATCAACGGTCTGGTGTTTCGTTATGCCAGCGAGACCGAAAGGATCATCTTCCATCGCGCAAGACCAACCATGATCGCTGATGTCTACTTCTACTGTTATGAAATATGCAGACTCTCTCTGCAGATAGAAAACAGCTCCCGATCCTCCGGGGGGGACCCGATTCACCATGAATCAGATATTCAATGTGGCAGGAAAGCTCTACGACGCCTGCCCTGGCTCTGTACTCGGCTCCCTCCATGTCGTAAGGCGGTGGTTTCATCGTGCGCCGCTGTACGAGAAGACAGATGGCGTTATGCTCCGCTTGCCGGAGAAACGCTTCAACTTTGCAATGCACCACCTCGATATCCGACAGCACTGTGCAGCGCCTGGATGCCCTCGTACTCGCGCCGACGGGCGACTTTATGGCTGCGCAGGCTGTCAAAGAGGGGTGTACTACTCAAGAACGTGTCAGAAACGGGCATGGGGCCACGCTATCCCGCATCTAGAGGTGTGCGGTACGATATTCCGGCTGTGTAACGCATTCTTCACGCCCAAGCATGATTTGTTCAACTTTGCATCTTTCACGAGCCAACCACCTCAGATGCCCGCCTCCGACGCCGATAGGCGCGAAAGCCTGGAGGTCTTGGAGCACTTTGACCGGCTTGTGCGGTTCAGTATATCTATGCAAGGTGAGACGCCATCTTATATAGGTATATCAATCAGGAAGGCTGACGATATGCAGTGCAGCCGAATGATGAGGAGTGGTATGCGAGGACTTTCCCTAATACCGGATTGTAAGGCTGCCATCGCGCCGGTTAATCGCCGTTGTGCAAACGTATCTGTGCCAGATATCTGATTTTGTACGATGGTATTTTGTGGTAGTCACTACGTTTAGGGCAGAATTGAGCTCCGACCCATGTGCTGTGCAAGGCCTTTTGCGCGCATCACGTGGCGAACAGCTCTCTTGACCCTTGACCTCGACCTCGTGGCCACTGCCGCAGCTGGGTTGTCAGAAAAGACATGCACCGGGCTCTACTCCTCAACGAGATTGTATGCGCTATACTACGTGAGATCGAGCCGTGGGCGGACAGGCCCTACCACGGCAAGACGCTTCTCGCGCTGACGCTGACGTGTCGATCGCTCTGCGATCACGCCCTCGATATCCTGTGGGAGGAGCCCAATCTATGGTACCTGGCACTGTGTATGTCTGAGAATCTGTGGAAGATCGAGCCAGTCGAGGGCGTGAAGAATGAAGAGCTCTTGGTGTGTTCCCGTCGCCGAGTCGTCGACGAGATGCTGACGGATCACACGCGCAGATGTTTGCGGTGCCTCTGGACAGCGTAGCCTCTCGCGGCCTCGGCGATCGCTTCCATATCTACGCTCGCCGCGCTCGCAGCCTCCACTTCAAACCCACCAGTTATAGGGAGCTCACGCGGGTGGTGTCTCCGCCTGTGCTCGAATACTGGGCGTCTATCCCAGGACTGTTCCCGCGTCAGGATGCCTTGTACATTGTGGATCGAGCGACAGTGTGCAATCAGCATCTGTCCAGACTTCTCCAGCCGCAGCTCGCAACTCTGCACATCACCATCTATGCCAATCAGCTCGACGTGTTATCCGTGGCGCACGCGTCCAACGCATTCTTGGGACTCCGGGACTTCAACATCGGGTTACACGAGGGTCAAGACGGAACAGCCAGCACTATCAGCGCTTGGCAGAAACTGATAGTAGACATTGTGATGCACGCTCGGAATCTTCAGAAGCTCGACCTCCGGTTGACCATCCGCCGGGAGGACCTGGTGGAAATCTCTAGTCACTGCAGCCTGTACAGCCTGGACCTCGCACACATTGCTGGGCTAAAAGAAAGGCCTATGGATTTCCCATCTAACGCATTCGCTAGCTTACAACAGCTCTTTGTGAATGATGAGATCACATGCGACGACGCCATCACCCTATTCTCTTTCCCGCCCAGCATACTGGAGTGGTGTTGGCTCACGATTGATGGCGTAGAATCGTTCGAAAAGCTCTGCGCATTCGCCGAGCAGATCAGTCTCCATAGCAAACAGACTATGATGACGCTTTCGCTGAATTTTGCGCCTGGGTTTGTGATGACGGCTGCACAATCCTTTGGGTTCCTGGGCAGATTTCAAGCACTCAGACAGCTGGATGCGATCGCCCTGTGGACGACGTCTCCCTTCCCTATCACAGACAGCGCCTTTTTCGAGTTCTTCTCCGCATGGCCGAACCTGGGAGCAATTGACATGACGTTTTCGCGGGAGCTTTCTACATCCTCTCGTTTCACCCTCTCTTTATCCGACTTTACTCAGTTTCTTCGGACACATCCCAATCTGCAGAACTGGCCCCGCGGTGTGGCCATTTCCGCTACCGATGTAGCGCAGGCACCAGCCAACGCTGCAGACATCAAGAAACACCCGCTCATCGGCGATATCCACGTACAAGATGTGGGAGACCTGCATGCTCTGAAGATGCTGCTGAGGGAGCTTGTTCCAGGTGTCATGATGCTGCACTTACCAAATGACATGACTAGGCTGTGGGGCAATTAATGGCAATTACGTGAAGCTCGTGTACTAGCCAGCACATTGCATGCTATTATGTGTTCTTGTTCTAACGCTGCCGCTCCCAACAGGATCTCACGACGGGCCCTTCCACCACAAGGGCGGGAGTGGGAGACCATGCCACGAGCGAGAGAGATGTGCTCGTTCATACCTGAGACCTCGACGCCGAACAACCCGTGAAGCGGGGCTCCGCACCCGAGACTGACCATGGAGCGACTTATAGAAACGTGCGTCCGTACTTGTACCGCATCGCATCTCGAAGGCGTCGGGTAGCCGATGCAAACACCTTGGCGTTCGGCCGCCGTTTGTATCTGCTCCGTCTGCTCCCTCCTGTTCTGCATATTCAGTCCATCTTTGTGAGAACCCTTTCGTCCCAGAGCAGTGCAGTCCAGCTCACCACTGGCGAGTATATAAGTGCGTGAGGACTGACGCTGTACCAGTATCTCCGGCAGATTTAAGCGTCCTCCTCACGTCCTTCAACCCTTCACAAGCTCCACCCCTTCACTTCAATCCACCATGCGCTTCTCCGCCCTCCTCTCCCTCCTCGTCCTCGCCATCGCGGCCAACGCCTCCGCTGTCATCGGCGACCGCGAATGAGCAAAATCCAACCGCATCGAGCTCAACGGCTGTGCTGACGCGCTGGCAGCATCGCGGGCCGGAACGCTCTCATGCCGCGCTGCCCGTGCTCGGGCGGGTGCGCGGGCGGGCAGGTCTGCTGCAGGACCCGCTGTGGCTGCGGCAAATCGGGCTGCTAGACGGCGCGCTCGATGGGATGTGTAGCCAGATATGTCAGTATCAGTGGGACACGGGCGACATCTGCGTGTGTAGTCTGCTGCGATCTCAATCACTTCGGCTTCACTTATAGCCACACAACTAAAGCCTCTCCCACGAGACACGAGATAGATATAACAGCTGATACACGAGATTTGTGCTCTGCTTTCAGTCACCCTAAAGCGTAGTAGTGTATGTTGGGAAGTGCCGCATCGAGACAAGGTGTGGGAGCTGGCCGAGCCGCCGACATGACGGGGTGGGAGAGAAATAAGCATCCGGCAGTTGCCGGCTTCCGCGTAGATAGACGGTTCGCGGTTGTGCCCTAGGTTTTATGCCTATGCATATATACAGAGCATCCATGCATATATACAGAGCATCCATGCATACATATACATACAGAACATCCATGCATACATAATCCACATAGATAATTGCCTCCTTCAGAACACGCGCAGGAGCGCATCGAGCAACAGCAGCACGCCGCACAGCAGCGCAAGCAGCGCGCGCGCCACGCCTAGCGAGGGCACCGATCAGCTGCTGCGCGGGTCGGGCGGCGGGCGCACCGGACCGCTGCTGCCGTCATCGTCCTCGTCGTCGATCTCCGCCCTGAGATTGAAAAAAGTGGGCTGCATCGAGGGACGCGAGCCCGACGCCACTGGCTGCGCGGTCGGCAGCTTGGAGCGGCACACCGGGCAGGTGTGCTGCTTGCCGAGCCAGGCCTAAAAGTGTGTTCAGTGAAGGTCGGCGGACAAGAAAGGGGGAACGTACGGCGACGCAGTCCTCGTGGAACCAGTGGTCGCACCCGGTGATCTTCTTGAGCCTGTCCTCGTCCGCGTACTGTGTGTGATGGTGAGCGACCGCCGATCAATTCTCTCACAGTCACACACGTCGTCGAGGCAGATTGGGCAGCGCACGTCGCTCCCCTCCCTCCTCCACTCGCCGTACGTCCCGCCCGCGAGGCCGGCAACAGCGCTGTCTGCCGCCGCGTGCGGGCGCGCCTGTCCGATGCGGTCCTGCAGGATCAGCAGGCCCTCGTAGCTGTCGTCAAAGTCCTCGTCACGCTGCGCTCGCTCAGCATCTCGCACGTTCACGACGTGTGAGGCACCCACCATGTAGTCGCCCGCGCGCGTGTTGCGCCGCAGGAACCCCATCAGCCCGCGCGCACGGAAGCCGCCGGGCTCGTCGTCGAACGCGATCGTCCGCGCCCGGCGCCGCGCGCGCACGTCCTCGCCCGGCTCGCGCCGCAGCGCGTCGACCGCCGCGCCGAACGCATCCGCGCGGCGCCGCGCGAGGTGCGTGTGCAGCGCGTCCTCGCGCTCGCGCCGACGCGCGCGTAACGGGCCCTCCGGGAACACGCCGAAGTCCTGCGGCGGGTCGTGTTCGTGCTGCGCCGCGAGCAGCGCGTCGAGCCGCGCGCGCGCGGGGAGCCGGTCCGCGTCGTGACGGTCCGCATTGGCCGCACGGCGCTGCTGCAGGCGCGCGCGCGCGGCGATCGTCCGTACACGCTCGTCCGCTTCGCGCACGCGGTCCCACGGGCCCGCAGCGGCCGGCGTGCCCCGCCCGGGGAGCGCCCACGCTGTGGGGTACGTACTTGCGGGCTCCTCAGGCTCGCCCCACGCCCCGCGCGCGAAGCCGTCCCATCCAGTGCCCCAAGTCGGGGGATCCACGGCCCACGCTGCGGGGGCGGGGGCGGGCGCTGGCTCGCCCCGGCCCGCGCGGGGCGGGGCCTGCGCGTCGATCCAGCTCCGCGTCGGGTCGTCCCAGGGCGGATGCGTCTCGTCCCACAGGCCCCAGTCGCGCGCCGATGCGGGCGCGGGTGCGTCTGCGTCGAGTTCGTCCTCCCACGCGCGCCGCCGGCGGAGGCTGCTGCCGGCAAGAGCAGGTGCGTGCCGCGACGACGCGGGCCGGTCGCGGCGCGGGGGGCTCGGCTGGTAGGCCGTCCTCCAGTTGTCGTCCTCGTCCAGCATCAGGCGCGGGCGAGGGCGGTAACCGCCGTCGTCGTCCGGGCCCGCGAGGCGCTGGAGGAGGCTGGACTCGGCTCGCATCTCGCGCTGGTGGGCGAGGCCCGCCTCCTGTACGCGGGATAGGATCCGCTGGTGAGCGGTCGGCGGCGGCGGCGGCGGCGGGAAGATTGACCGAGTGAGGAGTGGGCCAGTGTACTGGTAGTCCGTGAAGTTGAAGTTGCCAAACTCCGGCCTTGCGGGGCTCGGCAGCGGCGGCGCGAAGAGACCCTCGCCCCGCGCACGGGCATACGCGATCCGCTCGCCGATCACGTCCACGTCCTGGCTCGGCGGCGGCGGAGAGTTCGCAGGGCCCTGTGTGCGCCGGAAGCCTCCAAAGTCCAGCTCTGCGCGGCCCGGCAGCGGCGGCGTGGTCGTGCCCCGCGCGCGGCGGTAGGCCGTCCAGTCGGCGCCCGCGAGCCCAAAATCCGGGTTGGGCGCCGGCGGTGGTGTGGGGATGCCGCGGGCGCGACGGAAGGCGAGCCAGTCCCCGTCCGTGTCCGCGTCGTCGTTGCGGGTGGATCCGCGGCTCTGCCCGGCGCGGCGCTGGTCAGAGGATAGGCTCGGCGGCAGCGTGCGGTAGGAGAGGCGATCGTTGACGCCCGCGGATCCGAACTCCGCGTCAGGCGCCGGCGGAGGCGTGGGGAGGCCGCGGGCGAGGCGAAAGGCCAGCCAGGCGTTGTTTACGTCCGAGTCGTCGGAGGGGAGGCGGATCTGCTCGGCGCGGGGCGGGTTCGAGGATAGGCTCGAAGGCAGCGCGCGGTAGCGAAAACGGTCGTTAATGTCCGCGAGCCCGAACTCCGCGTCGCCTTCCGGATCCTCCTGCTCGGTGCGCCCGGCGCGACTCTGGTCTGGGAATATGCTCCGGTAAGGCGGCTCCCACGGGGTGCGCTCGGCAGGCGGCGAGGGCCCGCGGTGCGTCGTCCAAGCGCCGTCGTCCGCCGGTGGGGCGAAGAGGTCGTTGCGCGGTCCGAGGCGCTCGAGGAGATCGTTCGTGCGCGGGCCGAGGCGCGCGAGGCTCGGGTACACCGTGCTCTCCGCTCGCCTGTCCGTGGGGGGCGCAAACAGGCCGAGCTCTTCCGCGAACCTCTGAGTCGGATGATCGCCCGGCGGCGGGGAGCGGCGCGCGGACGCGGGGCGCGCGCGCTTGTCGGACGGCCCGGCGGCGGAACCATCGTCGTGCTCGTCGAAGCGGCGCTTGGGCGGGGGCGGGTCGCGGCTGCCCATCGTGATCGGGCAGTTGTGCGGTTGGTCAGAAGGTGGAGGGGGGGCGAGATATAGGTGGAAGGGCGAAGGCGGGGGACACAGAGCCAGCGGACCCGGGCATCCCTCGGCTGTTTGGACTCTGCGGCCATGCACCGCGCGAACACGACCGTCTTCGACATGTTCGCGGGCGCGCAGGCGGGTGCGAGCGGCTGGCTGGGCGCGAGTCCGCTCGAGACGCTGATCACCCGCGCGTGCGAGCCGTCGCTGCCTGAGCCGAACTACCCGCTCCAGCTCGAGATCGCCGAGTACGTGAACGGCAAGAAGGCGAACACGTATGTCCCCATCGGCGCGATACGGGCGTATAGCGGCTGATGGGGGAGGCAGGCCGCGCGAGGCGGCGACGCTGCTCGTGCGGCTCGTGAACCACCGCAACCCGCACGTCGGCATGCTCGCGCTCTCCACGATCGACACGCTCGCGCAGGCGTGCGGCTACGCCTTCCACCTCCAGCTCGCGACGAAGGAGTTCCTGAACGAGCTCGTCCGGCGCTTCCCCGAGCGCCCGCCGCCGTTCCCCGGCGCGGTCATGCAGCGCGTGCTCGACCTCCTGCAGGGCTGGAAGACCGGGATCTGCGCGGACTCCCGCTGGCGCGTGGACCTCGGCAACATACGCGACATGCACCGCCTGCTCACGTTCAAGGGCTACCGCTTCCGCGACGTCCCCGCGAGCGGCGCGCAGCCGCCGTCCCTCGCCGCGGCGCTGCGGACGGCGGACGAGCTGGAAGAAGAGGACCGCGCGGCGCAGAGCGCGAAGCTCCAGGAGCTCATCCGCCGCGGCACGCCCCGCGACCTCGCCGCCGCGCAGGAGATCATGAAGGCGCTCGCGGGCGCGGACCCCGACGCTAAGCCCGACTACCGCGCGCAGGCGCTCGGCGACCTCGCGAAGCTTGAGCAGAAGGTCGTGTTGCTGAGTGAGCTGCTCGATAACTTTGACGCTGCGCGCGGGGAGAGGTTCGCGCAGGGCGATGCGTACTCGGTGAGTCTGCTCTCATCTTTGACTACCGCACCCTCACACCATCCCAGCAAGTCGCAGACGTCCTCACCTCCGCGCGCCCCAAGATCCAGAAATGGATCAACGACGCCTCCGCGGACGACTCCGAGTCCCTCGGTCCGTCCTTTCCCTTCTTTCCCCCTTTCCCCCCTCCCACCCATACTAAAACCCTCGTAGACACGTTCCTCCAACTAAACGACTCGCTCAACGCCGTGCTCACGCGCTACGCAGCCTTCCAGGCCGGCGACTATTCCGCGCCTGCGGTCCCGCCCGAGCTCGCGGGCGCGCCGCAGGCGAACAGCCTGATCGACTTTGACGACGCGGATGCGCTCGCGAGCCTCCAGCAGCCCGCGTCGGGGATGGCGGACATGTTTGGGAGCGCGCCAGCACCCGTGCAAGCGCCGAACCTCTTCGGCAGCGCGCCCGCGCCGGCTTACGCAGCGCCAGCGCCGCAGCCAGACCTGTTCTCGCTCCTCGACGGCCCCGCGCCCTCCCAGCCCGCGTACAGCCAGGCTGCCGCCCCTGCGTATGGTCAACGCATGGCCCAGCCGCAGGGCTCCCTCTGGAGCTCCCCCGCTGCTACAAACGGGAGCGGGGCGCGCATCGCGTCGCCGGGCGGGGCGATCACCCTGCCAGGCACGCCCGGCCGGCAGGGCGCGACGCCGAACTACTTTGCGCCGCAGCAGCAGCAGCAGGCGCCGCAGAGGCAAGGGCAGACGATGGGGCAGGTGCAGGCGGGGACGGCGCCTGTGCAGGTGCAGGTGCAGAAGGATCCGTTTGGTGATTTGGCGGGGTTGTTTTGACGTGCGTGCGTGGAAATGTATGGGGTTGTGCTCTGTTGTGTGTGAGTGCATGGCAGGCTCTACTGGTCGTCTGCTGGTCGCTCGTAACAAGCCGAGTCGCACGATCAAAGTCTCTCACACAAATCATAAGAGCACACAGTCTACTATCTAGTACAGAGCTTCGCGCGCGGAACAAGCTCCTTTAACAGTATCTCGAGAGCATGCACGTCTCCTACATCACGAATGTGAAGATCGCCAGAGAGCGGGTGTTTCTTCATTCCTGCAGTGGTGGCTGATGCCTCCGCTACATCGGTAGCGGATATGGCCACACCGCGGAACCAGCGCTGCAGTCTGGGATGCTGCTGTAGAAATTCGAAGAAGCCAGACAAAGATAGCGTGAACAAAGAGCGTGTGGAAGACTCCCGTGAGAAAATGATGTCAAAACATCTTAAATGCGGCCATGCAGAGAAGAGGTCACGAAAAGCGTTGTCTGAGATAGGAAAGGGAAATGCGGTCTTCAGAGAGATGACGTCGAGCTGCCTGAGTGCATTAAATGTGCTCAGAAAATCAAAGGACTGTGCAGATGTTATCTCGAAGTCTGGCATAAAATTGAGCGAGATGAAAACCGCTGTTTGTGTTGCATGAACAACGATCTGCTCGGACAATGCGCACAGCTTCGAAAACGAATCTGCCTCACCGATCTTGATCCAGCACCATTTCAGTACGCTTGGCGGGAAAGAGAGTAGGGTGATGGCGTCGTCGCACGTCATCTTGTCCTCCACAGTGAGTGTTTGTAAGCTAGCAAATGCCTGAGGAGGGAAAGCGATGGACACGCCCTTGAACTCCCTGATTTGGCCGAGTTCCAGCTTGCGCAGGCTGCGGTGGCTAGAGATCTCTACCAGGTCTACGTGGCGGATAGCGGAACGGAGGTTGAGCTTCTGAAGACTCTGAGCGTGCAATACGATGTCAACCATCAGTGTCTGCCACTCTATCATTGTGCTGGCTGTTCCTTCTTCCCCTGCGAGTAACGCAATGTGGAGGTCCTGGAGTCTTGTGACTGCGTTGGCTGCGTGCGCCATAGACACTACGTTGAGCTGTTTGGCGTAGAGGCTCATGTGCAGTGTCACGAGCTGCGGCTGGAGAAGTTTTGCCAGGTCCTGGTGGCCGATTTACAATTGACCGAACAGATGCAAGGCATCTTGACGTGGAAACAGTCCTGTGATGGACGCCCAGTATTCGAGCACGGGCGCGGAGACGGCCTGCGTGAGTCATCTAAAGGTAGTGTCTTTGAATCGCACACAGTGCACATGGCGAGCGTAGAAACGAAAGCGATCGCCGAGGCCGCGAGAGGCTACGCTTTCTAGAGGTACCGCAAATACCTACGTGCGTCAGGATCTCCTCGTCACACTCGTCGCTGGCCCGGGCGAAGGGAACACACCAATTGCTTTTGATTCTTCACGGCCTCGACTCGCTCCATCTTCCACATATCATCGGGCATACACGGCGCCAGATGCCACAGTTCTGGCTCCGCCCACAGGATGTCGAGCGCGTGATTGCAGAGCGATCGGCACGTCTGCGCCAGCGCGACAAGCGTCGGGCCATGGTACGGCCTCTGCGCCCTAGGCTTGATCTCACGAAGTATCACGCGAACAATCTCATCGAGAAGCAGAGCCCTGTGCATTTTTTTCTGAACAACGGAGCTGCGGCGGCGGCCACGAGATCGAGGTCAAGGGTCAAGACAGCTGCGTGCCACGTGATCAACCGGCTCAGCGCGAAGCCGGCAAATGCCGAGCACCTCTTTTCTCTCTGCCACCACTTCCGTCGCGCCGACTCGCGTACCATCCGCCCATTCATATCTGTGTCCATATCTGTCGACGGCGTATTGTCTTCAGAAACGTTGCACTGTCTTGCTGATGCGATATATAATCATTGATCTGGATAACCACCCTGTAACACCTACCCAAAAAACCCAAAAAGCAAAGGAACAAAGATCACTGTATCCCATAGAAAGCGACGTCGACACTCCCATCGCTCCCGAACGCGGTGTTCGTGCTCCAAGCGGGGTATGTGGCGCCCGTGTCGATCTTCCAGTTCGCCCCAGACCCGCCAAAGTTCGGGGGGTTGCCGTTCACGAGGACGTTCTTGTACGTGATCTCAAAGCGCGACGAGTCCGACACGCCGCCGATGGTCTGGACCATCCATGCGGCCGCGTTCTGGCACAGCGGGTGCGCCGTGCTCGAGATGGCCTGCGTGACGGACTGGCCCGTCGTCAGGTTGATGATCGTGCCGAAGCCGGTCGTGCTCGACGTCGCGGCGAGCGTGACCGACATGACGTCGCCCGTCTTGAAGGCGATGTTTGGCTGCCAGGTATTCTCCAGGCACCACGCGATGTACGCTGAGGCGGACAGCGTGAGCCATGACACAACCATCCTACACGTCGCGCCGACTCACGGTAATAGTAAGCGTTCGAGCCTTGGCTGACATATTCAACACCAGCCTCGAGCCAGCCCGCACCGCTCGCGCACGATCCATCATCCAGGGCGATGGACGGCTCTAGGTAGTACCACGTGCTTGAGCTACCGCCGGGAGGAATGGCCGGCGAGTTGAGGACCCACGACGCGGAAACGGTGTGGACAGAGCCCTGCGGACGATAAGCCAGATTCGGGGAACATTCCACGTCGTCGCGTACCGCAGCGTAGTACAGCTCGGGGCCGGCCCAGACAGTGTTAATCCCCGTGCTCAAAGCTCGGCTCACGGGGTGGCTGCTCGTGCTATTGATCTTGACGGCCGAAGAGTGCGGGCTGAGCGTCATGGGCTTGGCGACGGGCACGCCTCTGGGAGACGGGCTTGCGACGGCGGACACTGCGGCGAGCACGGTGGAGAGGAGGAGTGAGGAAAGCATGAGGACTGGTGCGAGTGTTGAGTGAGAGGAGGAGAGGTGGGAGCCTGCCAAAACACGCAGTCGTCTACTCGCTTTTATAGACGACGCGGTGGCTGGACCAGGCTAGGCTGCTCAACACGAGTGCATATGGATCAGAGGTTGGAAATGTCTTCGTCTATGGGCGTCGAGCTTCTGCGTCAGGTCGGGAGGTAGCCTCCGAGCCCACGACTTGATGGCACGACGCGCGCCCGCGAGGTGATGGCTAGTTGGGTCCTGGTTCCTGGAGAACGCTCCGGTCGTTGCCTGTGCACGTATCAGACACGAGGGGGCTGGACTTGTGTGCGCACGTGCATAGCGCATCCTTCAGTCAAGGAGTGAACCGACACCCTTGAAGGCAGCACATGGTTTGCGGGGAGGGGAGCAACCGTTAGATCGAAGCGCACAGCTTACGTGTCGGCGCATGCTGTACTGCATCTCGAATAGCGAGCTCATGTGGATGAAGTGATGTGCCTGGACCAGCGCAGAAGATCTTCTACGGAGCACAGGTCGCCGACTGGGCGTTGGCGAGATCCTTGCGGCCTGGCAGTCGCGCCTTCATTCTTGAAACCCTGCGGAGATGCGTCGGCTGCAACCTCGCTGTCTGACATGCCGGCAATCTACCGGCTAGCATGCACTGCAGTGAAGTGTGCGGACGTACAAGGGTTGAACAACGTTCGAGCATCCTCCTCATCTGCGGTTCGATCGTCAACCCCACTTCATCATGTCTCGCACAACCTGGGAGGATCTATCCAAGATGGGCTGGCCCATTATCCACATCTTCAATGCGGCAAACGCAGCGCGCGGCAACACGATGCGTAGCATTCGTGACCTTGCTCTGAACTCGGACTGGGCCGAGACGTACGGGTGAGCACTCCGTCGTCTCTGGGTGGCCGGCGGGCTAACGTGCTGCGCGCTAGGTGGTTCGCGCATAGTGATGGTTGGCTCGCCCGTGCAGATTTCTAGCAATAGCGAGAAGACGCCCTCATTGAACGCGGTCGTGTGGAGCTATGACAACTCGCAAAATTTGACCCCATACACGGATACCTGGACCGAGAGCTGGACCGAATCCGCCTCCGCCACACTCACCGTAACGAACAGTTGTGCGTCTGCCGTGATTGCGCCCGTGTGTGCTTGCTCACAATCGCACAACCCAGTCTCGTTCAACCCCCCTGGGTACATCACCATCCCCGACGTTGCGTCTACCGGGATCAGCATCACTATCGGGACGGACGTATCGACGCCGATCACTACCCAGGCCTCGCACGATCTCTCGAACACATGGAACCTCACGTGAGCACGGAGCCCTCGGTCCTCATGCGGTGTCTAGGCTTACGCGGTCGTCAGAGTTGGCCCCGGGGAGAAGCTGGAGCTGATACGTACCATGTGGTCAATGACTACAGTAAGCGAAGTCTGGCACCAGGTAAGCGATGTTGATGGTTCACGCCTTCATGATGAGTTGATCTTACATTTGCATCCCTCAGGCCATAAGCCTCGCCCCTGACAGTATGTTGGGCAGTAAGTGTTGCACCCGCACCTAGAAATGTAGCTAACACCCGCTCCCCACTAGCCAACGGCCACTCGTGCGTATGTTTCGCAGGCACATACCACGCATCGCTCACGCGCCGCAACAGTTGGGAGGGCCACAACTACTGGGGCATAAGCCTCAAGCAGCTGTTCGGAGATATCATATGGGGCTGGATGGTCCTCCAAGCGGAGGGGACGGTGGAGTCGTTCACGTTTGACCTGGCGCGTACAGGTCCCAACGGCCGTACCCAAGAACGCTTCTTCACTTGGGGGCCGGATGACGCCCTCATCGCGCCTGCCCCACAAGGCCAAGCACGTCAAGCTTGTTCCGCCGCCTGCGAAGTGACGAGAAGCGGTCATTGGGGCTGGATGACACTATTGAAGTATGTCTTGCAGAAACGGTGTCCTAGTTCAGAGAGGCGGGAGTGTGAACGATCAGCGTGCGATCCAGTGCTTTCGAGATCGATGCCGGGCAACGGTTCAGCGCGCGTCGGGCGTGAGCAGCCAGGAGGCGTCTTTGGGCTTAGTGACAGGAATGTCTGGCGCGCGGGGTGGGTGTGGATAAGTCCCTTGAGCGTGTCAAGGCGTCGGGCGCGCGGGTTGAGGCGTCGGGAGCGGACGGTGGGCGGAGGCAGAGCTCGAGATCACATATGGCGAGATAGGCGGGTGTCTTGGTCCTTCTCATCAACCTCCGGCGACGCGGGCGCAGGCAGCCGTCCGATGCGGAGGCGACGCGCGCAAAGCCTCGTACGGAGGACGCCGGGCGGGCGTGCTGCCTTGCGGCGTGAGCACCGCCGAGTTCGCGACTTCTTGTCCACCTTTCGCACCATCACGCGAAAACTTTCGGCAGCAGGGCGTGCTGGTGCTCGTCGGCGTCCTCGGTGGTCTGAGAGGAGTGTATGCACATGCGGCCGCGTACTCGCGCAGGGACGTCCGGCACCGCAAATGCTGTGTGTTCGTCAGCTATCATACTCCCAGATTACGAGGGAGACGCACTGGGCGAGCACAGTTTGGATGCCGAGGCGTGCTGGGCCGCGCGCGCGGGGTGCTCGACGTTCAGGTCACCGGTTCGAGTGGCAGCCGAGCATGGGCGCGGAGTCGGCGAGTGAGCGCGGTGGCGTCGGCGCGTCGCCGGTGTGGTCGTGCACGCTTGTGCCGCCCTCGAACCACATCGCAGGTGGGGTGGACGGATGAAGGTTGTACATGTGGACGAGGCGGGAGCGGCAAACGCGGCGGACCGGCGTGCTTGTGGGCGCGCGGCGCGGTCATGTGCTGCTATTGGATGTAGCGCGCAGTCTCCGTACTCTGCGCCCTTGGATGCGGCGCTAGCACCACGGGGACTGAACTGGAAGTCGAAGTCACAAGCAAGAGAAAACCAGGACTCACTACGACCACCAGTGCTAGGACATTGAGTGATCGGCCTTACCTCCTTCGTGCATCCCCGTAACTCCGGCCCATGCGAGGTGTCCAGCGCAGCACAGCCGTAGGCCCGACTGCCCAGACGCTGATCACGTGGCAAGCAGCTCCGTTGACCTCCTCGTGGTCCCGCTGCAGCATCCGTCATCCAGAACATGCACCGGGCTCTACTCCTCGATGAGATTGTGTGCGGCATCCTACGCGAGATCAAGCCGTGGGCGGATAGACCGTACCACGGCAAGACACTTATCGCGCTGACGCAGACGTGTCGATCGCTCTGCGATCACGCGCTCGACATCCTGTGGGCGGACGCAGACGTGTGGCGCCTGGCGCTGTGTATGTCTGGGGATCTGTGGAGGATCGAGCCAGTCGAGGGTATGAAGAATAAAGAGACCTTGGTGTGTACCCGTCGCCGAATCGTCGACGAGTGTGGTGCGATGCTGACACTTCGCCCGCGTAGGTGTTCGCGGTGCCTCTGGACACCGTACGCTCTCGTGGTCTCGGCGCTCGCTTTGATTTCTATTGTCGCCGTGTTCGCGGCCTGCACCTCAAGCCCCGCGGATTTGAGGAGCTCGCGCAGGTGTCCCCGCCTGTGCTCGAATACTGGGCGTCTATCCC
Organism: Limonomyces culmigenus; assembly: GCA_002233555.1. Lineage (NCBI taxonomy): Eukaryota > Fungi > Basidiomycota > Agaricomycetes > Corticiales > Corticiaceae > Limonomyces > Limonomyces culmigenus. The sequence goes on along the minus strand of LCTX01000235.1, from coordinate 24,907 downwards.
AGGACTGTTCCCGCGTCAGGATGCCTTGTACATTGTGAATCGAGCGACAGTGGGCGATCAGCATTTGTCCAGACTTCTCCAGCCGCAGCTCACAACGCTGCACGTCAAAATCTATGCCAATCAGCTCGACGTGTTATCCGCGGCGCACGCATCCAACGCATTCTCGGGACTCCAGAACCTTAACATTGGATTGAACGAGGATGACGACTCGGAGACACCCAGCGTTATCACAGCGTGGCAGAAACTGATAGTTGACATTGTTCTGCAAGCTCAGCGCCTTCAAAAGCTCGACCTCTTGTTCGGCCTCCGCCTCGCAGACCTGGTGGAGATATCTAGCCACCGCAGCCTGCGCCACCTGGAGCTCTCACGCATTGATGGGCCCAACGGCGTGCCTATCAAATTCCCTCCAAACGCGTTTACCAACTTACGACGGCTGTTTGTGGATGATGAGATGTCATGCGACGACGCCATCGCCCTATTCTCTTTCCCGCCAAGTTTACTGGAGTGGTGTTGGTTTACGGTCGATTTCGTAGACTCGTTCGACCAGCTGTGCGCATTGGCCGAGCAGATCAGTCTCCATACCAAACAGACCACGGTGATGATCTCGCTGAGTTATGAGTTCGAGATGACGTTTGCACAGTCCTTCGAGGTCCTGTGCAAATTCCAAGCACTCAGGCAGCTCGATGAACTTTGCCTGAGGACCGCCTATTCCTTCCCTATCACAGACAGTGCATTTCGCAACCTCTTCTCAGCATGGCCGAACCTAGGAGCATTTACAATTGAGTTCTCTCGGGAGCCTTCTACATCCTCTCCTGTCACCCTCTCCTTGTCCGACTTCACTCAGTTTCTTCGGACACATCCCAATCTGCGGAACTGGCCTCACAATATCGTCATATCCGCTACCGATGTAGCGCAGGAATTTCATCTCCTCCAAGCGCATTCCCCACTGCAGGGCTGGTCTGGTAGTGTCGTCATATCCGCTACCAATGTAGCGCAAGCACCAGCAAAAGTTGTGAGGTTACAGAGCCACATGCTCTCCGGCGACCTCCATATCCAAGATGTGCAAAACATGCATGCTCTGATTCAACTGAAGATCCTGTTGAGGGCGCTTGTTCCGGGTGTCTCGATGCTGCACCTCCCCACGATCAAGGTTGCGCTATGGGGCAATTGATGGCTTACCGTGAGACTGAGGTACTAGCTAGTACATTGTATGTCGTTATGAGTTCATGATGTTATGTGTAAGAGGCTTTGATCGTGCAAATATTGATCGCGACTGTGCATGTCAGTCATTTGGCGAAGCCGGCAGATGCCGAACGCTTCTTTCTCGTTGCCACCACCTAGACTTTCACTTTCGCTCGCCCGCCAATGCATCGTACTCTACTCATCAGCGAGATAACATACTCTATCGTCCGCGCGATCAAGCCGCTGCTTGGTAGGCCGTACGATGGAAACACTCTTCTTGCCCTAACGCTGGTGAATCGCGCCTTCTGCGAGCATGCTCTGGATGTTCTGTGGGCAGACCCGGACCTGTGGGACCTGGCCGTGTGTATGCCCAAGGATTTGTGGAAGCTCAAACACGCTGAGAAGGGCAAGGTATGCTTGGTGAGCTGCACTTTGTGTGAATGGTATCCGGCGTGAGGCTGAACGAACACAGATATTTGCAGAGTCCCCAGAAGATGTTGCCGTTCGAGGCGTTGGGGTTAGATTCCGCTTCTACGCGAACCGCGTCCGCTGCCTGAGGGTTCAACATAACGTACGCGGTGGACTCATGCAAGTGGTCTCGACATCCGTGCTCGAGTACTGGGCGTCCGTGAAGGATCTGTTTCCTCAACACGACACCCTGAATATCTTGGACACGCGCAAATTGAGCGATCAGCACTTTTCAAATCTCCTGCTGCCGCAGTTGACCACACTCCATATCAACGTGCATGCCGAACATCTGGCCACTTTCTCCGCCGCCCATGCGGCTCGTTGTTTCGCGCGTCTGCAGGACTTCAAATTCGGAGTGCATGATGAGCTCAACGATCCGAATAGGACCCTCTCAGCATGGCAGGATCTCGTTATGGACATCGCCATGCATGCACTAGGCCTCCAAAAGCTCAATATCCTCTTTGCGGTTCGGCACGAAGATCTCGTCGTGTTATCTCAACATCCCAACCTTTGCGAGCTGAATCTATCTCGAATCGTCGCAACTTCCGCGCGGCCCATCTCTTTTGTACCCAACTCGTTCACGAACCTAAGCGATCTGCTTATCGATGAGGCGATGACCTGCGATCAAGCCATATCCATCCTCTCCTTCTTTCCCAGCGTGCTTGATTGGTGCTGGCTAGTAGTCGACGGCATAGATTCACTTGGTCAGCTCTGCGCCCTTGCAGAACAGCTGGCTCGCCATACCACGCTGACCATCGTTATGATCTCCCTTGACTTTGCCCGCGGGTTCACGTTGACGGCCGCGCAGTCACACGAGTTTCTACGCAGGCTCCACACTCTCACTCGACTCGAGATCATTACCTTGTGGACACATACTCATTTCCCAATCACTACCCTCACCTTCTTTGATGTCTTCTCCGCATGGCCTCGGCTCTCCGGATTCGATATCAAATTTGCAAACAGGTCGAACGACTTTTCTTCCTTTATAATCTCGTGGCAAGACTTCATCGACGTGCTGAAGATACTTCCCCACTTGCGACGCTTGCCATATACCATCTGCATTTCTGCTAGAGATCTTGCGTCGGCAGGTGGGACGGCGATGATACAGAGGCACCTGCTATCCGGCCCTCTCTATCTCGAAGACGTCCAAGACGTGCACATCTTGAAGCTTCGGCTCAGAGAGCTCGTGCCGGATGTCTCCATGTTGCATATCCCGACTGGTGTCATTGCGCTGTGGGGGGAGTGATAGTCCATCTTTCGGGGAAGGAGTGTGGCCTATCTGGCTTTGTGCTTGAGGTGAAAGGGACGGGAGCTGTGGGCGACCTTGTCACAGGTATCAAGCGGAGAATGAACATTGGATCGAAGAGGAGGAGGTGAATGCGTTCTGGGAGCGTCTTCGTGGTGGGTAGTTGAGCTGGGGGATCAAAGTGTGAAGAGATGTGTAATATAGATGTGCATTCATAAAACTTGAATCTTCGCATCCAAAACGCACATTTCCTTCCTGACGCATAAGCTCCCTCACTCTACATCCCGTTCATACACGCGCACACCGAGTAGCTTCCGCACAGCAAAGCTGTGTCCAGTAGGCCAGAGCGGCCCGCCGCGCCAGAACGGGAGGATGTCCGCCCGTCCACGACGGCGGTGCGCCACGGCCTCCTCCCACGCGCCCTCCTGGAAGCGCCGCACGTCCGCAGCGTCGACGCGCAGGTCCTCGCGGCGCGCGGCCATCGCCCAGAAGCTGAGCACGTGCACGCGGTCGAGCGCACCTGCGAAGCCGCCGCGGGGCACGAGCGCAAGGAGCGCGCCGCGCGTGTATGCGCGCTCCTCAGTGGGCGCGTGCGCGAGCTGGGTACGGTGCATGCGCTCGGGTAGCGACAATATGTCGATTGGATGGAGCGTGTTGCGCGCGTAGAGGACGCGCAGGCCGAGGGAGAGCGCAAGCGCGAGCGGGAGGTTGAGCCCGAGGCGCACGCCGGCGCGCAAAGCGGATGGGATCGTCACCCGCCGGCGCGCGTCGCCGAAGAAGAGGAGGTGCGTTTGGTACGGCGTCAGCTGCATCGTGTATGCGGGTGGTGGTGCGAGTTGAAGAGCGGCATAGCTGAAGGACAAGCTCGATGGACAAGAGCCTGATGACGCAGGAGCTGGAAGAGGTCGATCGGCGCGGCTCGACTGCTTTCTCGTCTTGCTCCTCCCCGTCATGATGTCGAACACTCGAGTCTTGATGCTCGCCGCTTCTTTCTCGCTCGCTACACGCTCGTCTTTTGAGGCCCTTCCTATCCACGGATCATGCATATCTTTTTAACTCATCTATTTCATAGGTACATGTCTTGTTAGCACTTCTCATCGATTCCATCATGTAGGATCCTCATCGAGCTCTACAAAACTCCGGACTGTCAAGCATTTGGCACGCCTCATCCATATATATATATATACACATCATTCTACACACATCCTCATAACATTCAGATGCTCCATGATTCGCTCACTCGCCCAAAGAGGTTTCATGCGCCCATGTGGATGAATGTCGCCCATCGCTCCAGAGGTACACCCTGGGCACGCAAAGCGCTTGCCGCGTGGTCGAGCGCGTAGGCTACCGAATTGTCATCAATGATTGCGTTGGCGAAGAGCTTCTGATAGAACTCCTTAGCAATCTTTGGACCGTCGGCGTCATTCATGGCCCTGTTAGGTGTCAGCCTTGTCGTCATTGATCTCCACTTTGAGCCGAAACTCACCGCATGGTCGCGACAACGCTCTTGTATCCAGCGAACAGCATGGCTGCCGCTAGATGAACAGCCTCGTCAGCGTGCTCCCGATCCCCCGTGGCCGACTCGCTTGCACTGAGAAAAGCGAAGAGGGAGTCCTTCAGCTCGATCTCCATCAGATCTGAGATGCTGATGCTACCGCTGTCTAAGCAGAGGTGACTCTTGTGTGGCTCATACCTATCCTGGTTGGCACCGCATGCGAAATGGGCGATATGGGATGACTGGAGCGCGGAAAGAACCTCAGCTATTGTTGTTTGGTTTGAGCTGAAGTTGCCAGCGTCTGGCGCCCCGGCCTCCCTGGCGATCGCGATCACGGCATCAACCTCGGCTTCAGCACATGGAAGAGAGTTGAAATCGCGCTCAAGAGAATGTGTGGCTGCAGCAGCGATCAACTTCATGTCCTGGGATGCATAGGCTACACTCTTCTTGCGCGCCTGAATCAGTGCGAATAGCGTGGGCATGTACGACGAGACAACGAGGTCGGAGCAGCATTCTGGATTCGAATCCTTGTAAATCCCAGCTGCGTGGACTGGGAGAGCTGTGAACGGTCCAGTGGGACACCCGTGTATCCTGCCACTATCACGGCCTTCTGTCTTCTGCAGATTCTCATGTGTTAATTGATGTCAAACCCACTCATGCAATGAGCTCACCACAAACCCAAGACGCTGTACGACCGGCTTGACAACCGTCCATCACAGCTGAGCAAGAGCAGAATACAATGTCTTTCTATCCACGCGCATACCTCGCTGCGCAGGATCGTCAGTAGAGTCGCGCTTCTGCAGAGTCCAGCCTTCTAGTTTGAGCGCATGAAGCTTCTGCTCGTTCATGTCTGAGAGCGTGATGCACTCGGGTGCTGTCTGGTCAGCTCTGATAATGACCGCGTGACATGCCTCTTCGTCTGCAATGAACACCACAACAGGATTACGGGCGGCCACGCTGAGCAGTTTCTCGATATCCGGGCCGCGCATAAAGTTGCTCATACCCTCAAGTGAGCGAATCTCACCCCAGAGTGTGTCCATGAAATGTGTGCTGGAGCTGACTGGAGGCTTCGAGGGCGAAGCTCGCCACAAGAGCTACGACATTGAGGGCACTGACGTGGATGTCGAGCAAAGTGTGCTGCTGCTGCTGTGAGAAACAAGCCAAGTTGAGACTTAGTATTGGCACTGTAGAGCCAAGAAATACGTTGACGTCGTCATATGATGGGGCGTCGAAGGATTCGAGAAGATAGCCGAGGATGACGTCCCAGTCAAGAGGATGTGGCGCAAATTGCAAACAATGTATCAGCAGCCCCAAAGGCCTCCATCGGGCAGGATCTTCAAGCTTTTTGAGTGCGAGTGCATCCTGGCTGAGTCGAATGGCCTTTTATAGCGATGCATCATCCCTAGTCAAATGATAGCACGTCATGAGCGAGTCTGCAAGGTTGACACACGACCTGGCTCGGTCTGGATGTAACAATGTGGGTGTGATCCCTAGAACCCAATACGCGTAAGCCTCAGCGGTTCAGGAATGAATCGTCTGAGGCGTGGCTGTGCTTGGATGCGCGAGATGGGTCCACGCTCGAAAAGGAAATTACTACTAAGTCTGTGCTTGTACACTAACAGAATGTCCGGTTGGTCAAAGATCCAGTGCTTCGTTCTCGAGCATGATGGCCTTGTCAAGAAGCGCAGTGTCGCCCGTCTGGTCGTAGCGTGTCTTGAGCAAGTCTGCTAGGTATGCACACAACCTGGCTCGGTGTGGATGTCCGGTTGGACAAAGATCCAGTGCTTCGCTCTGGAGCATGATGACCTTGCGAAGCAGCGCAGTCTCTCCGGTTTGCTTGTAGCGTGTCCAGAGTGAGTCTGCGAGGTTTGCACGCGACCTGGTTCGGTCTGGATGTCCGGTTGGACAAAGATCCAGTGCTTCGCTCTGGAGCATGATGGCCTTGCGAAGCAGCGCAGTGTCTCCGGTTTGCGGGTAGCGTACCTTGAGCAAGATGGCAAGATTCGTACACGAAGATGCCCGATTGGGATGACCGAACGGACGCAGATCCAGCGCCTCCTGCTCGAGCTCGATGACCTTGTTCAACAGAGAAGAGATGCCTGTATGTGCATACAACAAACGGATAGAAAAGGCAAGTCTTGCACACGAAGAAGCGCGCCGGGCATCGTCTTGAGGCAGGAGATCCAAGACTTCCTGGCCAAACGCAATCGCCTGATCAAGCGACACCACATCTTCAGTCCGCTCGTAGTACATCTGTAGAGCTGTAGCGATGTGTTGACAAGACTGAGATCTATCTCGATGTCCTGGAGGGCGCAACGCAACAGCTTCTTTATGAAGTATAATTGCTGTCGTGAGCGAGTCGATATGACCGGTCGCTTCAAAGCGCGCTTGTATCTCAGCGGCCTGTTTTTCGCATGAGACGGCAAGGTTCTCTTGGGCCTTGATATCAACCGCAAGACCGGATATTGTGCATCGTTCTGGATTCTTCAGAAAATCGGGGAAAGATGGATGAAGCAGCCGAATCGACTCTTGCGCCCTGTGCTCGTAGAGAAGAACTGATGACAACCTATAGAGGATGCGGGTACATTGCTCTTCCTTGACGCCAGTAAGAAGCGCTAGAAGATGCTTCGATGGACTCTGTTGAAGAAGGACAAGACAGACAAGAATATCGCGAAACTGCTGACGTGCTAGTGCGCTGCGGGCAAAGGAATCCATGGCTTTTAACAGTACCTGGATGTAAAGTGCATCTAGGGACTTGAACTTCTCAGATTGATTCGGCGAATCGAGCCGTAGCAGATCTGCTAGTTGACTGCAAGGATCGCCATAGTCATCGGAGATGCATGCCACAGCCGTACGAATGTAGATGAACAGGATACCCGCTTGGTTGGCGAGAGTATTAAACGGAGTATCCGAAGGGAAGGGCATAGGAAGAGATCTGCTGCTTGCCAGTTTGTCCAGTTCATCTCGGAGGTATCGAACAATATCTTCGTGGACAACCTCCTTCTCGATATCGCGGTGCAAAGACAGTTCCTCGACTGACCCGTTTAAATCTCTGCCACTGAACATATTGTGGATAGTACGCTCCGGGCGACTGGTCACAAACAGCTTGACGCATAGGGGAGCATTGCGACAGATTATGATAAGAGTCGGAACAAGGTCACCACCCTCGCGGCCACTCATTGAATCCTTGCCACATTCGTCTAATGCGTCTAAAACAATAACGAGAGGAGATTGAGAGGCCAGCGACATGCTACCGAGTCGACCCAACAAGAGAGTATCCGCTTGCTTGGAGATCTTGCTGTGAGAGATATCGGGCTCGGATACTACAGCCTGGCACAGAGAAGAGAAGAACCTATCGCTTTTTCGAGCAAGCTGATAAGAGAGTGTTGGTATCACGGCAGCAGCACGCTGTCTTTGAGCCGATTCGTCTGCGCGAGAGAAGAAGAAGCTCCCTCCAAGATATCCGCCCTCCATTGCCATGGCGGCTACGCTCTGAGCAACGGTCGTCTTACCAGTACCCGCGACGCCAGTGAGCCAGTATACGGATTTCGCCGACGAGTTCTTCATCCAAGCATCAATGTCAGCCAAGAGTCTCTTTCGCGTTCCAGGAAGACAAGACGGCGCGGCTTCGTGCGAGTCATGGAACGCATTCCAGACTGGCTGCAAGCGTCCGAGAAGTAGCTCGTTGAAGTTTTGGTCCGATTTCCTCTCCAAGCTGATTGCAGTAGCCGTCCAGCTTGGGGACTGAGCAAAAGATTTCGGAGCTGTCGGAACGTAACAGACCAGAAACTCGAGATATGCAAGCTGAACTTGAGACCAAGAGTCGCTCAGCTCAGTAGCGACTCGCTCTGCATCCATCAAGCGTACTACCAGATTTCGGCCAGGTTTGGAGTGCTGAATTGCCGTCATCTTCACTCTTGCTAGTCGCCTAGAGGTTATCAGTGAGATCGGTTCCGCATAACTAAAGACCCATGCATGCTTACTGATTGAACTTGACGAGCCGATTGGCTACTTCAAGCGATAGCGTGTCGTGAGGGAGATCGGGGGCATATTGAGCTGTGGACTGAGCCAGAGTCGAAATGATCTCTTCCACTTTCTCGGCGATCTCCTCGATGGATAAACTGTTCTCGTCCAGCGTCTGTATACTATGAATGGTCGAGGTTTGGTCAAATGATAGAGGAACCACCCGGAAGGCTTTCAGCGCTGCTGCCGCTGCCCCGAACGCGGCCTTAGGACCAACGATAGGCAAGCCATCCAGCGACTTCTCGACGATATTACAAACTGTCTCAGCCGAGGCCAAGAACGTCCCTCTGTTCTCCTTCCACCACCCTCGAGCTCGATCGGTGACCTGCAGCATGGGTTAGGTCGCTGTTCAGGCCGAGATGAGGAGGCCTTACGGAGGGATCTTTCTGCTGGTTGGTAGAAGGGACAGTTGGGCCTGTATGAGTGACGGGTGGAGTATTCCCGGAAGCTGTTGGAATATGAGCCGTAATATCACAACGCATAGCCTGCCACCATGGAAAACGAAGCATGTTGTGCATGGGAACTCGCCGCCGCAGGCCGTGTTTTGTTCTGCGATCCCCATTTGAGCCAAGATGGCCTGCCCTTTCCAAAGCCTTTTCCGCCTTTCGAGGACTCAGACATAGCTAGCGACGAGATACCAAGATATGCGAGTTCGTGGTTCAGGCACCAGAGTAGCTCGCGAACTCGGGTCCACAATCGGACTCGGTCCTGCCGCACACCGCCCTCGTCAGACACCTCACTTGCTCAACTCACAAGTTGGTCGCGGACTTTGACGAAGTGCCTTCGACGCCGTAAAAGAGACCAATCAATCACACCCTATTCCGGCTCATGCGTTTAACTACCGTCCCCGGCCATATTCCACCCCCGCTCGCGTGTAGCTTAGCATCCTTTTCATCCGTCAACATGCCGCCTTTGGAGAACTCCAGCCACGAGCACCATGGCTACGGCGGCGGTTATGGAGGCTGCCGACCCGTGCGAAAGTTGCGCTCAATCCATCCCTCGTAGTATGAACAGGTGGATTCGGCACATAGACGCTCAGGGACGATGCTGATCGTTCTTAGAATGGTCTCTCTGGTGTTACCGTTGCGGGAAAGGTTGTTGGTGCAGCAACGACTGTGCACCAGGTCACGAACCCCGAACCAGGGCCGGCCAACTCTGCACTCGTTCGTGCGATATGACGAAAGGATCAGCTAGTGCAGCACCGTGCAGCCATCTATAGACATGATCGAACACCCGTCAAGGCGCCAGCGCTGGAGGCCAGGACATCGATAGCACAGATATCTACTGAGGAGCAGCGGCTCATTAGCCAAATGTCACCACACCTCACGCCAAGCGCACAAGGCGTTGAGTTGCAACGTCGGCTTGAGGAATGCGGGCCTGTTCCCGAGGTTATCGGGGCCCTCCATACCATGCTGCGCAGTGAGAACGTTGCAGAGGAAATTCTACCCCAATACGAGGAGGGGAGCCGTCGAGGGAGATGAACGTTTCCTGAAATTGTGTACGAAGACAAATAGATTCATTATTGTCATGTAATAGCAAATGTGGGAAGGAAGGGATGATTTGGCAGGCCGGCGCGATTGGCAGACTGGCGCCGGATAAACGGAAAAGGAGGGTCGAAGAAAAGAAAAGAAAAACTGACGGGCTTATCGGCAGAATTGGCGTTCTCAGCAGCATCAAAAGACAGCGCACCAAGAAACTAAAGTACGACTGCAGGAAAGAGACGAGCACGAGCAGTTTCTCAACTGCTTCGAAGCTCGTCCTTCTTCTAGGGTGCGAAGTGAGATAAGAGAGCGTCGCCAAGGCCGAGGACACTAGCATCGCCGCCCGGGCACCCTTGTCGACGTGCTGAGAGATGGCCGCCCTGCTTAAAAGTGGCATTCGTAATGCTCGCCAGACCTGTACATCAGCTTGTTGAGTGCGACGACGTCCTCGGGTTCCTGGCTCGTCCATGTGAAGTACTTCATCTTGCCGTGGTTGTGGTAACGAGCGGGGGATGTGACGTCAGAGGAAGTGTTCGTCGCCGGGATACTGATGGCAATAAGAAGAATATTAGCCAGAGTTGGAAGAGACGGAGTAAGAGAGATCAGAACGCACATGTTGAGCAGACGCCAAATTGGAGCTAATCATAGCAAAGACGATTGACTCTGGCTATGCAGTAAAGGCCTTCTCGACCTCTTCATGGCCTTTTAGGAGCCGAAGACGGGACGAGCGCGGAGTTACGTCCATTCCACGACGGAGGCTTGCTCGATTAGTGCCTGCTCGGTACCGACGAACGCCTATGTGCCGGTGATCTGGAGGGCATGGAGGGAGAAGACACTCCGGTGAAGAGAGGTTCGAGGATCGTGATGTGTTCCTCAGGCTCCACGACACCGACTTTGACGACCCCCCGCACTGGTACGTGCGGTGCTTGGTGGCGCCACCGGACGTAGCACGATTGATGCAGTCACTCTTTGGCATGAAGGACCTGAGAAAGTTTCGTAAGTACGGGAAGGAATACGGTCGGGGTTACGAGACGTACGTGGTTGTGCGCAAGGGTAGACGAGGCCATTGCTACGCTGCCAGTCGTTCTCCACCGATATTGAGGTATCCGATGGGTACGCTGATGCGAGTGGCCGGGTCCAGAGCTCCGTTCTTGGCATTGAATCGGTCCATATCAGCGCCAGGGGAGGTGTCGGCGACGGACGTGAGGGTGAGGAAGGCGAGGAGGAAGGAGAGGATAATGACAAGGGCAATGGGGTGTAAAGTCAAAGAGGAAAACGTTGAGGAAAGTCTCCGAATTTATATACGCTAACTGGAACTATGTTCGCGAGAGAGTCTCTGGACGACCGTGAAGGCGGTTATCCGCGAAGGAAAGAGGACGTGGGAGCAAGGAGGGAGCACCCGGGCCCGGGCTCGCCTCGCCTTGACCAACTCTGCACCCATGTCGATGCCAACATGGGCTCATCCACACGCTACGGGAATCGGGATGCTCTGCACAGGTTGAGCCTGCATGAATTCTCAGATGGGTCTATTGAGACGAGAGTGACGTGGTTGAAGCGAGGAGAGATGAAACTGCTAGATGAGGCACTCTCTCACCTGATTTACCTCGACGCCGACCACACATGATGCCTCCTCATACAGGTCCTCGCCGTCTCACACCCTCTGAGTGATGGTCAGCTAAGACTCCGGAGAAATTGCGGACCGCCTCAGCTCAGTTCGTCTCCACAACTGACTTCGTGTGGTGAGCTCGATCAGACTCGGCTTGCTTCTTTTTTCTCACCCATGCTCACCGCATCGTACATCGATGCGTGACCTTACAGCAACGAGGTCCGCTACGAGCTCGGTCCTAATCATTCTAAAGAAAGCCACCTTCCTTAAACTACTTACAAGGCATCAGTCCTAGCCACCACAGTAAGCCGCGATTGCTACGACCACCCGCGTTTTAGTCTCAACAAGTGTAGTGTGCACATGCAGCTTTTGCCAGTGATACAGTTGGGAAGCTGTGCAACGCTTCGGGAACTTGATCTCGGTACCTTTGTTGAGATTCCGCTGCGGACATGGTGACAGGCGGTGAGGTTCATGCTCGTACTTAACCAGCAGACACAGACTGGCCGACGCTTTCCCTTCGCCCCTGCTCTTGCCTCTACAACTTTTGCCGCCGGCATGCTTGTGACCTTTCTCTTTCTGCTCTTGCCATTGCTGGCATGCGCGGTCGATTTCAGCATTCCGTCCTCGTGGAAGGTGCATCAATCGCTATGGCTTCTTGTTGGCATTGCGTTTGACCAGAGGCACGAAGAACATCAGCAGCGTCTACACGCGAGAGCAGAAGATCTCGCTTGCACAAGGTGCCATCGACCAGTTTATTAAGCTTGGCTATCCACCTGGGTCCATGGCTATCGCCAATAAGGCGGAGCAGCTGGGTCGTGCGAACCTCCATTCCTCAGCATGTATACGTCCTAATCACTTATATACATAGAACCATCAACCTTTGATGTCTTCACTAGTTTATCGATGATCCCGCTCATCTCCCGCAAGGATATTCTTGCCGGCTCTCGCGACAATATGGCGTATGTAACTGGAGAGCTGGAGGCTTTCATTTCCAACGACACCTGGTAGGAGACTCGTTGACCCCATACCACCGCGTGTTCTGATGCGCGACTGCAGGCTGTTGGATATCAACAACGAAGTCGATGTGAGCTTGTCACTACGCGTGTACAAGTGCGTAATCACACGCGAGCATCGATTTCCAAACTGATATCGATGCTTGACAGCACATATGCGCTTGCGTGTATCGACGCATACAAGGCGTATGGGGTGGATTCATACTTGGTCAAGGCAGTCCAGATCTGGGCGGTAGTTTCGCCATATCAGATCAGCAAAGATGATAGCAATGAAGGTTCTATTCCGCTTACTTGTAACAAAAGTGAGTTGTCCTGGTTTCTGGCGGTGCCCGACCCAGAAGAAGTTCTTATTAGCGTCCAAGCGTCCATCATCGGCACCATTAGTGCTGACAAGGTCAGCCGCACAAAAGCGTCAGACTTCTGCAGACTTAAGTGAGCCACAGAAACCCCGGACCGCCAACGATCATCCTGGATGGGTTTTAGAAGGCATAGACACCAGGTTAGAGACTCGCGGAGCATTTGGACACACATCGTGCTGATGCACTGACACAGCCAGTTTCTGTTGTGAGCAAATCCACTGCTGAGCTACGAGCTTGATGACTGATAAGAATTCAGTGTGTCCGCACAGCTCGCTGAACTCAGCCGCACCAACGCCGCCATACTGCAAGCCGCCACAGCAGCCAATCAGACGTGGGCATCTCTGGCAGCGTTGAGCCCTCACTCTGGCTGTCTTCCACTGGAGATCGACATCGCCTTATCGCCGGTCGCTTGCTCGGGACAATTTGATTCTACCATTCCGCTGAGTAACGACTGCTCGACATCAATGCAAGCTGGAGCAGCCGTACTTTCCAGTCTACAAAGTGATGGCTCCATTCAGGATATGTGAGCGCACTTCTTCTCGTAAGAAGTTCGCTTGTGTTCACGAAGCTCCTAGGCTAAACAACCAAACCGTCGCCTTCATGAGATCGCCCTTTGTGCCGTCTATGGGCGTTATCAACGAAAGTGCGCATAACTCCTTCCAGAATCAGCGCTCCATTCCTAATGCATATGCAATGCAGCTGTGGTCGCCAATCCCGGTGACAGTGCAACCCCATACCTTTATCAGATGGCAACAAAATGTTAGTCATCAATGCAGCACTTATGAACCATTCATCATAACTCGTGCAGACTCTATTATGTATCCACTCATAGAGTTGTGGAACCGCTCGGTTTCTACAGCGCCAGAGCTCGCAACACTACTAGAGACCTTCACTAACGTACAGGTTCGAGTGTATGCATTCACTGTCAGTTTCATTTCATGACAATGATTTTAGATCAACTCCATGATGATGCATGCTACTGTTGCTGGGACCAACATATATGGCATCAGTTGGACGGGTCCGCTGAACATCACTTTTACCTTGAACGGTATCACTGGCGCTATCGCGGCCTTGGTGGCCGGCATTGGGCCACCCCCTCCCTCTTCATCTCCGCAAGCCAGTCAATCGTCCGCCATATCCACGTCGACGAATGGGCAACCAAACCCGACCTCTGTTTCAACTGCTCGTATGTCATTCCGACTCGTCGCCAATGACGTACTAAGCCGATTTTAGGTCACCACCACTCTCTTTCTCACGGTGCGGCGGCTGGGACCGGATGTGCTGTCGCCGCAGTGTGGCTGTTGCTCGGCTATGCAACGTTCAGGATATGTCGCCGACGACGTCGAGAACTGCCCATTGAACCGTATGAACAGGTATGTTCGATGTAAGGATGCACAGGATCGATGTTCACTATTCTTTCCAGGGTAAGGTCTCTGAGCTTTCCATCGCGGAAAAGGTTGCTGGGCCAGCACCGACCGCGCCCGATCTCACGAGCTCCGAGTCAGGGCCGGCCGACTCTGCGCTCGCTCGTGCGATATGGCGAAAGGAACAGCGAGTGCAGCAACGCGCGGCTATCCACAGAACTGATATAGTAGCCGTCGAGGCGCCGCCGCTGGAGCCCGGACCGTCAGCGGTGGCATCATCCGCTGAAGTGCAGCGGCTCATCCGCCAAATGCCACCACACCTCGCACCAAGCGCACGAGGCGTCGAGCTGCAACGTCGGCTCGAGGAACTCGGGCCTGTTCCCGAGGTTATCGAGGCCCTTCAGAATATGCTGCGCGGCGAGAACGTCGCCGAGGAGAACCTACCCCAGTACGAGGAGGGAAGCCGTCGAGGGAGATGAACGTTTCCTGAACATATGTACGAAGATCCGTCTGGCAAATGCTTTCATTGATGTCATGCCATAGCAAATATGGGGAGGAAGAGATGATTCGACAGGGAGGGGTGATTGATAAACTGGCGCCGGATCAACGGGAAGAGGAGGGTTGAAGAAAAGAAAAGTAGAACTAATGGGTTTATCGTCAGAATCAGAGTTCTCGGCAGCATCGGAAGACGACGTACCGTGAAGTTGAAACACGGAGGCAGGCAAGAGAGGACAACGAGAAGCTTCTCAAGGTGCCTCAAAATTGTGCTTCTGCTCGGATGCGAAGCGGGAGAAGAGGGCGTCGTTAAGATTGAAGTCGCAGGTGACACAGCTCAAATACTCATGGAAGACCAGTGCGACGCCAGAGGCGAAGAAATTGAACACGGACCGAGGTTCATCAGGATTGAGGAGCCCACCGGGAAGAATGACATGGTCGTGGGTGACGAAGGGTCAGAAAGTGAGGCTTTGCTTTGCTGCGTCGATGATGCCCGTGTATGCGCCGATCAAGCCCATTGAGATGTAGAACATAATTCTTGGATGGATCGGGAAAAGTAAACGACGAGAGATAGAGGAAGCTGCCCTCGTAAGCAACATACGTTCCCGAGTGAGGAAAGGTCCAGCCGGGCATCCAGATTTGAACGCGCTGGCGCTACGATGACGGATTTGCCGGTCGGCTGGGTTGCCCATTCCAAAGCCGACGATGAAATACGTCTTCATGCGGCTGTAGCGATGGAAGGAGACCCTCGGTCAACGGTCATAGGGTTGAGTTGGCGAGAGGAGTGTCGACACGACCTCGTGTGGTTTCACTAGTCGAATGTCAGTGCGAATTCATCGATGAAAGGTGAGAGATGACAGACGTGATGGTTGTGCATAGATACAGGGAAAGCAGGTCCGGACAATGTTCTCTTTCGTGTCGGCACCGTGGAGTCTCTAGGAAGTGCATGCATAGTCCTTCCGGACAGGTGTGGAGATCGCTCCAAATACAGAGACTTGTGAACGATACTTGACGAGCTTCATAAGGGATACGCGGCGTCGTCGACGCGTTCGTTCTTTACTTGAAAGAGACCTGATAAAGCTGCGTGAGTACAGATAGAAAAGGTGATGTCTGGTGCGCCACGTACATGATCGTGATCAAGGATATGGGAGAGAAAAAGGCTCTACCTTGATGAAACCGGTGTTCAGGTAATGACAGAGGCATCACGAGTGACCAAAAGCTCTGAGCTTGACATCGGAGACGTCCATGCGAGCCCCACGAGCAGCGGCAACATCAGACATGAGCGGCAGAGCTCAGAGGAGGGCAGAGATAGGAGATATCGTATATCCAGGAAGGACGCTGGTGCACGTTCGCGTCTTTCGTCCAGGGCCGAGTTCGGAAGGGACGCGACGAGTGAAACTGAAAGGAGGAGAGGCGATCCGCGGACCCGCGTTGGATCGGCTCTCTTCCCCCGTGCTCGTCGTACCGAGCAAGATGACTCGCTCCTACCAGAAGAATTTGCATGGCATCATAAAGCGCAACCTGGAACCCGTCGGAGGCTAGGCTTTTGCCGCTGCTCAAACCTCAGACTCAGCATTGTCACCCAAGGCCGTACGCATTCACGATGGGCTTCTCTCTTTCTCCTCCGCCACTGACCGAGTCCTCGACAGCATCCTATCTAGCAAGATGGCATTCGTGAACAACTACAAACCTCCGCCTCCACACACTGAACTGTATGGCTCTGAGCCGTACGATCTAAACTTTGTCTTCCCCGTACCTCCGTCGATCGAAAACGACGTAGTGCGGCTCGTCCCCTTTATACCAGGCCTACACGCCGACACGTACTGGGACGTCGCAGGAGGGTCAGACACAGACCTGTACAATCTTGTCGCACGTCCGGTGCGCTCAAAGGACGAATTTCTGCGCCAGGTGGCCGACAAGCGCGCTGCACCCGACGCATGCCTATTCCTCATCGTCGACAAGACAAAGCCCGAGGTCACGGCGGAAGGTCACGGTCTGGGAGGTGCGATGGCAGGCCTTAGCGGCTACCTCGGTGGAAGTGCGAACCACCTCGTGAGGAATACGTATGTTCAGTTTGCGGACGCCTGCTGAACGAGGGCCCACAGACAGTTGAGATCGGCCCTGTTGTTATCCTCAAATCTGCTCAGCGCTCGCACGTCACCACCAACACCGTCGGCTTGCTTCTTCACTACGCACTCGACCTGTCGGCGCAGGGCGGCCTCGGTCTTCGTCGTGCGCAGTGGATGTGCTATAATGGGAACGACCGCTCGCTCGCACTCGCGCGGCGCCTCGGCTTCCGTATGGAGGGCACGCTCCGCTGGTTGCTCACCTGTGCTGATGGGAGCACGATCGGTGATAGTCCACGTCCTGGTGACTCAGTGCAGCGGCGCGGGCGCCACGATCTCATGCTGAGTTTGTGCTGGGACGACTGGGAGAGTGGAGGGCGAGAGGTTCTGGACCAACAGATGGCACGGCGGGTGTGATACTCGTCAATACGATGAACGCCTCACGGGTGCTCGAGTACTTTGTCGTTCCATTCACGAGAAATGGCCTATATTGGACGGCATCGCGTTTTACCATGTTGGTGATCCACACCGAGCCAAAGAGATACAATATGAGATATCAACAACCCGCAAGGGCAAGAAGTAAGACATTGATCGTCGAGTCGTAGTGGAATTTACTGATCCCACCATCGCTGCAATAGTGAGCTTGAGAGTAAGTTCTGCATAGAAGTCAGGTACGCATGAGCCCAGGTGTCGACACTCACATACACATCTTTCATCTGCTAGCTTTTGAGGTGCTCTCCGAGAGTTGACGCATGGTGTCGAAGAGTGCCGGTACTACAAACGGGATCTTTGCATCGTTTCTCAAGTCCCGCAAGGCGTTCTCTGCTACCCGCATCCGATCTTCCGCCTCGTTCAGCCGCTGCTCTAGGCTGATTATTCGCAGATCTGCGTCCTTGAGTTGTCGTCGCGTTTCTTCTATCATGCGACGGTCCTGTACTTGATGGTCACGTAGTCCGTCAAGCTCGCGTGCAGAGCTAAGTGCACGAGCACGTTCTTCACTAAGTGCATCTCCGAGACGGTCAACTTTCGCATCAGCACGACGTCGTTGCTCGAGAAGGTGCTGTGTTTGTCCTTGAAGCTCTCTTATCTGCGCGTCTGCATGCTGGACATCCACTTCCGCGGCACTTGCACGTGCGTATGACTCCGCTGCACGTGCTTCAGCGGCATGTACTCGTGCTTCGGCATCTGCTAGCCGCCAGTGATAATCTTTTGGATAGGTTTGTGGGTTCTCCCATGCCGTGGCGGGAGGTGATGCATGGTATGGCGGTCCAGAATACGCCGGTTGGATCGGATCAAAGACGTGTGGTTGAGTGGGAGTGTACGCTATATGTGAGGCGTACTTGGTTGCAGGAGCCGTTTCAGCAGGCCGGTTGTAGGGAGGATAAGCTGGAGGATGTGTCGCTTGAGGAGCTTGGTCCGACGTGGGAGCCGTAGCATACGTAGCGTTAAACAATGCGGAACGGGGAGCTTGGGTTGTTTGCGTGGTGTGGTGTGGAAACGCCGAGGGCTCAGGTTGGAGACTTGCCGGCGGGGTTCCAAATGCAGCGAACGCTCCCGGAGGAGCAGCTATCGAAGGTCTACCTGTATTAGAGCCAGGACCAGAAGTTGTTAATGGAGGCCCGAATTTGGATTTCGATGGCGTGCGGTCTCGGGAACTGGAAGGAGGCGTCTCAGCGGCAGAAGAGAAGCGACTGAGAAGCGCAGGAGGAGAGACCGCATGCTGAAAAGGCAGCCGGGACGTGGGCGAGGATGGTGCGATAGAGCCGCGAGTGAGTGGCATCATGGTCCCGTTTCGTTTGGGTGGAGTTACTGGAGGTTTTACTTCGTCGAGTTCAGCTCGCTCCGCCGCTCCGACTATTGAGATTCCCGAAGCTACAACGGGTTTATCATCTCGCAGCAAGTCTGGTGCGGACTGCAGCTGCTCTCCCATCCGCAAGAGCAGGGGTGGTTGCGAAGATGGTGAGCTTGACTCGGGGGGAGGAGGG
The DNA here is from genome assembly GCA_002233555.1 of Limonomyces culmigenus. Taxonomy (NCBI): domain Eukaryota; kingdom Fungi; phylum Basidiomycota; class Agaricomycetes; order Corticiales; family Corticiaceae; genus Limonomyces; species Limonomyces culmigenus. Next base: position 6,124 of record LCTX01000235.1, on the reverse strand, counting down.
TATCGCGGAGATTTATCAATCGAGGTAAATGCGGTTGTGCTAACTCTCAATAAGATTCGTGGGTTTATGTGCGTGCGTAGATGGACGTACTAGAATCCCATGCCTTTTCTGCGTGAGAGAGGTAGGGCTCAGCTGTCATCACAAGCTACACCGACGCACCGATGCTTACACGTGCGCCGCTGCCATTCTTCCTGCGGTATTGTTTATCTCCCGTGCTGTGCGCTCGCATAGTAAACCTATCTCCTGCGCCAGCGGTCAGTACATGAGTCTCCATGGTGTTGAGTGGAAAAGGCGGTGTGCGCACCGTGGCTGGAGCGGTCCTCCATTGAAGCTCCACACATGGCCCTGGGCCAAACAGAAAGCGGGAGATCTCAAGCGTATCGAGGAGCAAGTTTGGGAATTCCATCCTGACGAGATCGCCTCGCACCATGGCGCGGAACTCTTCGAGCGACCGCTTACTCGTATACAAGAGCGAATTACGCCGGAAAGGTGCCAACCACATCATAATATACACATGTTCTTCTGCCCGGCTAGCCATAGTTATCGCTGCAGAGTTAAAGTCAAAGATTTGGGTGGGTCCCGAGCAAAGGAGCAAGGAAGAGACTCGAGAGCGGTCATGGACCTCCTTGACTAACTGCTATCGTCATAGTCTCACCAACACACTGCGCTCGCGTCTTTATTCCGTACAAACCTACGCGCACATGCTTTAAGTTGCGAGCTCGACGCTGGAGGACTTACATGGATCACACATTCATGCGGCTCAGCCGTCTCGTTGACCGTGATGAGACATGGTGGAGGAGGTGCTGTATATACATTGGAAGGTACGTGCGTGTACCTTGAAGTTTGTAGGAAGTGATCGACTCATATCATGTTGACTGCAGCTGGCTATCGACGTCATCCCGCTGGGCCATGATATAAAGCCACGAATCATGCCGGGTCGGATGACGACGTCTTCCTTCCACTCCTCATGACCACCGTTAAAGGCTCAGCCATCGTCACGGGCGCGAGCCAGGGAATCGGACGGGCCATCGCTATCCAGCTTGCTCGCGATGGGTACAGGCTCGCGATAAACGACATCTCCGCTCGGCGGACTGAACTCGATGAGCTCGCTGCAGAGCTCGGCCACTCTATCACGGTCGTCGGCGACGTCTCGATTGAGGAGGATGTGAAGAATATGATCTCTCGGACGGTGCAGGAACTAGGCGATCTGGAGGTGGTGAGTGCATGACGAAGTTCTTTGAAGAATAAACATGCTAAACGTCTCGGTAGTTCGTGGCAAACGCGGGAGTGCCGCAATGTGGTCCTCTGGAATCGAGTACGTCGTCCTGCCCTTGTTGATAGTATGAACTTGACGTCGGTTGTTCTCCCAGTATCCGTGGAAGAATGGGATCGCGTCTGTGCGTAGAAGCACTTCCACCTCTTCTTCCAAGGCTGACTCGATTAGTCGCCGTCAACGTCCGGGGAACTTTTCTGTGCTACAAAGAGGCATCCAAGCAAATGATCAAGCAGGGCAAGGGCGGCAGTATCGTCGGTATGTCCGCTCGTCTTGCTCTAACGCATGTAATGACTTTGCTTCAGGCGCATGTTCAGTTGCCGGCAAAAAGGGTCAGTCCACCTTGCTATCCAACGATACCGATAATCGAATGGCTGCAGGGTTGTATGCCAACGCGTGTTATTCATCGAGCAAGTTCGCTATACGCGGCCTGACGCAGAGTGCCGGTACGTTTGCGTCCTATAATACCAGACTACGTCTCACTCTCACTGCAGCCCTCGAACTCGGGAAGCACCGCATTCGTGTCAACGCGTACGCGCCAGGCGCCATCCAGACGGGCTTTCGTTAGTCGCGCTCTCTCTCCTCTGTTATTCGTGATTGATGATGGGGATAAAGTCGACACGTTCGATGAGGCTTACACGGCTCGTGAAGGCAAGGAGAAGGGTGCACTCCTCTCTGAAGTAGGGTTCCAGAACGCAACCTCTGAGCGAGTGCTGATGATTAGTCCTCGTCCTTAGTGCCAGGCCAGCAATCCCCTGGGACGTCTTGGAACGCCCGACGACATCGCGAAGCTCGTCTCCTTCCTCGTCAGCCCTTCGGCGCACTATATCACTGGCACGTAGCATCCTGTAATTGAATGGTTCACATGTCTCACTATCCATCACAGGTCAAAGCGTGTGTAGTGCTAGGGGGTTCGGCCGTGAAGTCAGACTGACGAGGTATTGTGCAGGTCATTTGCGACGGCGGAACCATATTCGATTGAGTAGAGCCACCCTCTCCCACTTGTACTATGCTTTTTCAACTGTGATGCCCGAAGCATTTGTGCTATCTATCGCCGCTGCCTATTATAGGTATTGGGACAGCGAATGGCGGTAAGACTTTAGGATCAAGTGATCGGGTCCGAGGGCGCACACGTGCGCTGCGGCGGCCGCCTTGGCTGCGGAAAGCTTCTTCATACTTGATTTTGACCGGGTCGTCGACCTCCGAAGGCACCCCGGGTCACGATTGCGCAGGTAGCCATGTGCGCAGTTCATGGGTGAATGGTATAAAGGCCGCGAGTAGCCGCCAGATTCTGCGCCGGCCGCATCTGTACGTGACCCATGCTAAAGGCGTGTTTCACCAACTGATTGTTCGACTTTTGCAGGCTAGAAAATGACCTTTATCAACGGCTATACGCCGCCCCAGTACCCCTCGGATCTCTATGGGCCTGATCCATGGGACATCAACTTCGCCTTCCCCATCCCTCCGTCGATCGAGAACGATGTGGTCCGGCTCACGCCCTTCATTCCGCGCCTGCATGCCGACCCATTCTGGAACGTGGCGGGAGGGTCTGACCCGGACTTGTATCGATACATGGTGCGGCCGCTGCACTCAAAAGAGGATCTCCTGAAGCAGCTCTTCGACAAACGCGAAAGCGCAGAGGCGTGCCTCTTCCTCATCGTTGACAAGACCAAGCCGGAGGTAGGGGCGGAAGGATCCAACCTCGGAGGTGCGATGGCTGGCTTCATTTGCTATGTCAGCACAAGCTTCAACCATCGCGTACGTATCCCCTCACTCTCTAGATCCGACATGCTTGCTGACCAGCTCTGGCTGCCTAGTCCACCGAGCTCGGGCCTGTGGTCATCCTGAAGTCTGCACAGCGCTCGCACGTCACCACCAACGCCATCGGCCTGCTCATGCAGTACGCACTTAACCTGCCCTCGGACCCCGTGCTCGCTGGGCTCGGCCTGAGGAGGGTGCAATGGATGTGCAGCAGCGAAAATACTCGATCCGTGACGACGGCGCAGCGGCTTGGTTTCCTGATGGAAGGCAAGTTGCGCTGGTTGACCGTCTGCGCTGAGGGTAGCGAGATCGGCGAAGAGACCAGGCAAGGCGATCCCATCCGACGGCGTGGCCGGCACGATCTGATGCTGAGCATGTGCTGGGAAGAGTGGGAGAGGGAGGGTCGTGCGATGGTGGAGCAGCAGATGTCCAGGCGTGTTTGACTAGCAAACAAGAATATGACTTGCCTGGCCACCGCTCTGTCTTTCTGCGCTCAAGTGCTTTCTCGTGCAGGGAAGATTATGAATGCGATGAATTGGACGGAGACGACTAAGATACACAACAAAAGCGGAGGCACGAGACTGAAACTACGTATGATACAACAAGAGGGCAGGTAAGAGCAACAGGACCACAATTATGTGCCGGGTGAGGCTATTAGTGTGGCCACCAATCAAGGGAAAGCGTCCGAACAAGTCTGAGCAGTCTGAACAGAAGCAGTGCGGGTGAAGACAGGAATCCGCTGTGTGACACGGCGGAGGCGAGGGCGGAATGGCGCATGAACAAGCTCGGGGGTCCGAGGACGTTCCTCGACAAGGGAGGGTACGGGAGCGTCAAGGACAGGAGAGCAGAGGGATGCGTGAGGAGTGGTGGTGTTAAAAGCCACTGCCGGAGCAGAGGTAACGCGGGCAGTGTCCGGGGTCCGCTGCGTCACGCGGCGGAGGCGAGGGGAACGGCGCCTGAACGAGTTTCGGAGTGCTCGGGCGCTCTTCGTTGACGACGAACCCGAGGGCGTCCAGAACAGGCAAGAAGACTGATGTGAACGAGGTGGAGTTATTGAACGCCTCTGCTGGAGCAGAGGTAGTGCGAATAAAGTTGGGGATCTGCTGCGCCACGCGGCGAAGGCGGGGGCGGAACAGCGCTTGGACGAGTTTGGGCGCGCGTGGGCACGAGTCGTCGAGGGCGACAGCAGGAGTCATACGAGCAGGCGCGATGATCTCGCTGAGCGGAACCAAGGACGTGATGTCGGTGGCGTGGGCAGTAGGCGCGAGAGTCGGCGTAAGGAGAAGCGGGTCGACGGCGGTCGGAGGCGTCGCCTTCAGCACGTTGGCGACGTCCTCGAGCGACGACAGCGAGTAGAAGTTGGTTGACGTCGAGACCATAATTACGGGCAGCATGCACGTCGGGAGGGGCTCGACGGGCTCGGCGGGAATGAAAGTGGTGGGCTTGCGCGCGTCGATGGCGGCGAGCGGGTTGTACGGGACAGGGAACGTGACAGCGGGACGGGGCGGGGCGGCCGGGGTGCGGCGGCCGCTTTTCCGAGACTTGAGAGCAAAACGACGCTAGAAGGGGCCTTCGACCGGGGTGTTGGTGATGGCAAGAGAAGGAACGGCAACGACGGCGGAGATCATGGTCGAAGCGGGGTAGGAAGCGAGGGAATGTGGAGTGGTGGAAGTGAGTGTGTTTGTTTCTGAGGAGATACTGGCGAGAGAACGCAGTCTTATGTAGCTGCTGAGGCGACCCAGAGCCACCGTGCAATCGTATTCAGTGCGTATTCTCGGCGCCCCGAGGTCCCCGACCCCCTTTCCAGTGATCATACACCCGTGCACTCCTCGTCGAGCATGCATTAGATGAGGTCCAGACTGCGATCGTGAGGGGGAGAGAAGGAAAGGAGTGGGCTGTACCGCCACCACCGCACTTGCCCTGTTGCTCTCGATATGATCTCGCCAACGCCGAGCCAGGTGCTCTCTACGCCTGGTTCATTCTCTCGGACAACACACCTGTCACGGCGTCCATCGCACGCGCCACTCCCGTCGTAGGCGACGAGCTAATGCTGAGACTGAGCGGCGCGAGTGTCGCCAACGACGAGACTGACCTGAACAGCCGTCTTATATCTAATTCCACCCTCACGCTTCCTCTTGTAACTTACCATGTTCTGTGCTGAACGCTGCTGATGAAGTTGATGGCTGTTTTATGAAATAGATGGTGCGGGGTGGCGTGCCGTGTTGAGAACCAACTACCTCCAGCATCCGCTATCCCGCTGACGCGATCTCAACGGGGGTGCGGCAGGCCGTGGCAGCGGCGGCGGCAGAAGCCAGTCGATCGATGCCAGCGTGGTCCGCGAACGGCGCCGTCGCTGATAGCCGGGTGATGCCGAGCAGGGGTGTGTGGACAGCTCGGACTTTGGGCAGGATGGCCGCATGGGTTCCAGGGCTGGCCTCGCTAGTGCGGCTGCCAGAGAGTGGTGTGACATGGCGACGAATTACAGCAGATGAGTCGTTACCCATATGTGCCTTCGATCTGTTCGGATCTGTTCGTGTGATTCAGGAGAAGGTGAATGCTGATCATTTAATTCCGCGGCTTGGCTTCTGAGATCACCGTAACAGGTGGAGGCACAGGAGTGCGTCTTCTCCGGCACGACTTCCATTTGCTACTTATGGCCGCGCCGAGGCGTTCGGGAAAAGGCATCACAACTGCCAAGATAAAGCCGAAACACTTCGTCATCATCATCACCAAGCCTCTCTTTCCCTAGCCTGCGCAGGCCTCTAATTCACACGATGTCCAGCTACGAAGTTGTGCATATTCCCAGCGAGAAGAGCCAGACGCTCCTCGAAGCCTTCGTTTACTCGCCCAACAACTCATCTCAGCCTTTGCCGATCGTGGTGGCTGGACACGGGTGAGAACCTAGGCATACATATTCTTCTTCAAGCGTTCAACCTGATCCTTTCGCTGTCATGTTAGCCTGACCTTGACGAAGGATGCAGGGATGCAAGCTTTTGCGGAGCGTTGGGCAGAGGACGCCGGCTGTGCCTCAGTTCTCTTTGACTACCGCCACTTCGGCGGCTCGGGCGGATCTCCGCGCGACAAGGTATC
>LCTX01000231.1:0-27061 GCA_002233555.1 Limonomyces culmigenus | reverse complement strand
AGCAAGTCCCGCAGCAAGGTCTATCACCGTCACGGACCGGGAAAGCTTGAGCCCCAATTCGAGAATGGATCAACAAACAGCAGTGGAATCACACCCGCGGGCTCTACTCCAGGCGACGCTCCTCCAACCGACGAGCGGACGGCGAAAGTCTGGTCGGGTCGCGCCCTAGAGAACGTCTGCCAACGGAACAGTTCAATCGCTTTGGTTCTTGCCTACCTGCAAGTTGGTTCCCCGGATCACGAGTCCTCTCGATGGTCTGCTGCACTGAAATGAAGATGATTGCTGCCTCGTGAGTGGTTGTGGTTGTGCCTAAGATCCCCGTCCAGTGCTGACATGGGATCTAGATCTTGCCCACACTACCGTTTGTCGTGCCTTGCTGTCCCATAGTTCTCGTACAAGTTGTTTATGTTCAGATCCATATCTCTATTTGTGGTTCCTGCTTCCTATAATTCATGTTTCCGCATCATGTTGTGGCGCACGCGTTTCGGAGCGCGTTGTTCCTTGACCTCATTGCTCGTTCTCACTTCACCTCTTGCCACCATGTCAGAACTGGCTGTACGCTTTGAGACCGCGAACACTGGGGAGTTCAAGCTCCTCGAACTTCCTCCAGAACTCTGCAAAATAGTTGAGGACGTTGCGACTCGTCCACAGAGGTCGCGATCCCTTTGGCAGCGCTTGCCTCTCTGGACCTGATCTGAGGCCCCACCAGGCTTTTGATTCATGGGGCACCTGAAGACGATGCGGTAATATGTACCGAAGACAAGACATATACCATTCGTACTGTTGTTCTGTCCAACACCGTCATGGTTACTTCCTCGTCGGCCACCGAGCGTAACACCATCGCAGTGCAGGACGAGATACATGGCTTGCTCGAGATTTCTCCTTGCCTACCAAGACTACATCGAGTCGATGAACTTCTGGCCGGCTTGGAGATCAGTGAGGACTCGGTACTAGATGAGGACATGGACGAAGAGGAGAATGACATGGGCCATGCAAGTCGTCGCCCCGGTACTGTGAGTGTCAGGTAGCATCATGATTCTGATCCTGATGATGAAGTTTGATGCTTAGACGAGCGGCAAAGTCACTTATGATCAACTTCGTAGTCGAGTTCAAGCAAGTGATGTCGAACTTCGCGCAGGACTTGCTCAGAAACACATCCTTCGATTGCGAGGTCAGCATCTTTCATTGTATAGATTTTCATCATTGCTAAGCTTTCTACTCACAGGATGTCTGCACCCTATCTCCTCAACTTATCTGTCAAAGATCCTCGAGATGCTATTGAACACCCTGGTATCGCTGTCTCTTCAACCGGATGCCACTTCTGTGGAAGAGCTTTCCTTGACTTTGGAGCAAGAATACGATGTCAAGCGGGAAGTGACCACACAAGTCATGTCGTGGTTCGGCAACGTGCAGGGAGACGTTTGGTCCATGAATGTGCCTGCCATTCTCAGCCAGATTGGGCTTGGAATCCTGGGTACATATGAGGTACTCTCGTCTCTCTATTGTCTGTGTTCATTGGCTGATCTTTCTTGATAAGCACGAAACTCTTTCTGTTGCTGCCTTCATGGACAAGTGGGCAGAGACTGTAGGTGACTCGTTTGTTGCCGACCTCAAGTTAAACTTGATCGCGGTTAGTGCAGTCATGAGCTGCATATGACCCATACTGATCCGCTCGCTCAGGGTAACCACGTCATTTCGCCTGGGGCTTCATCCCTCGACGAGGATAGAATCACGTACTTCCCTCGTTCAGCTCTATCACTTGATCCCGCAGCTCGGTTCGGCCAGCTCTTCACGGTTCACTCGCGCTGGAAGGCTGAGGACATTGAGCCCTTCCTCTCAGACATTGCGGTGGATTCAAAGGAGAGGGATAAGCTTTTATTGAAGTATGCAAGAGCAATCACGGACAAGGGCGTCTGGTTTACGACTAGAGCAAAATACAATGGCGAATAGATCAGGGTAGTATGTGCATGTATATGCGTCACGCATGAAGCACGGTTCGGCTTGTAGAAGCGCAAAAGGTGGCGTCATGGTGTCTTGCTCTTTCCCTTCCACCCCATGACCAGCTTTTGCCTCCGTTCCTTCGTTCTGGATTCGGAATTTGCTATGCATCATCGCTCCTCATGAAATCTATTTCTATGTGCTTTGCCATGTGCATGACCATCACACCATATCCGTCTCATGAATGCTCCTTCGATGACGACAATGTGACGCATCTCGCGCGACAGTTGCTACGAGCTCTTCATCCGCGTCCAACTATAGGCGGTGTGATAGATTCACTGCACATTCGGCCGACCATGGCATTTCGGCTCACACTGTGCAGTGTACACGTCTATATTTACATCACGCACGCGGACTATGTTGTTTTGGTGATCCAAACTGCTGCGCGTCACCGCCTCTCTCGAGGACTTCTTCGGACTACGCAGAGGCCAGAGGCTGCTCATCCAGGGGCCTAATATGCTGATGCCCTATGGGCTAAGCCTCAACTGGAACAACAACAACAAAAAGGTAAGCGTTATTCACGTTGGGGATCCAAAGATTTGACATGTCTCAATGATGCAGACTCGTAGCCCCAATCCAGCACTACGTCGGCCGAATTATGCACATTCTTATCGCTACTATGCAGTTTCTGCACGTTGCCTAACGACTCGCGAAGCTGGTGTAGCACCCACCATTGCCGGCTTTACTGTCCGAGCGCCCGCCCAAGACCGCAGGCATCCTGCTGGTAACATCTCCGACAAAGTTATAAAAGCCCTCTGAGAGTCAGACGGCACCTTGGGCTCGAGAAGTCTCTCTTCCACCCTCTCCTCCCTACTGTTCCGTCATGTTCGCCTCCGTTCTCCTTCCTGCTGTTCTCCTCGCTGCTTCGGTTGTCGCCATCCCATCCAGCACTGAGCGCCATGCTGCCCGTGTCGCCCAGCGTCAAAGCTTGCCGAAGCAAGCATATAAGGGCATCGCGCCGCTCGTGAGCTCAAACGGCACTGCGAATGAGGCATACTCGTCGAACTGGGCCGGTGGCGTGTACAACTACCCTGCGGTGCGCATCGTGTTTTGCTGGGAAGGAATCACTACTCACACACGAAATAGAACTCCATCAAGGCTGTGACAGCGACGTTCGTGATTCCCAAGCCAAGCACTCCCCCTGGTGGCAACTCGGGCACGGCATACTACGCTTCGGCATGGGTTGGGATCGACGGAGACAGCTGTGGCAACGCTATTCTCCAGACTGGCCTTGATTTCGAAGTCCAGGGCTCCTCCGTGAGCTACTCCTGTTAGTTCACACCTTTTCCATGTGAAGGTCCTACCCATTGATGGTGCTTCTAGCCTGGTATGAATGGTTCCCTGCTGGCGCGTATGACTTCTCTGGCATCTCCTTCAAGACTGGAGACTCCGTGACCATCACTGTCACTGCTTCTTCGAAGACATCCGGCACTGCAGTGATCAAGAACAACTCCAACGGTCAGAGCGTTAGCAAATCGCTCACCTCCTCGTCTGCGCTATGCCAGCAGGACGTAGAGTGGATTGTCGAGGATTTTTCCAGGCGCGAATTGATCCCCTGACATGTGATTACATGACATACTGACTTACTCCCAGTGGCGGTCTGGTTCCGTTCGCCAACTTCGGGACTGTCACATTCACCCACACGGTCGCTACACTTACCAACGGAGCTACCATTGGAGGTCAGCATTTAGTAGATATCTTATATTTGCAGCTGGCTGACCCAGCCTTAGCCGGTAACGCCGGATTGATAGACATTGTCAACTCTGCCGGCCAGGTCATCACCTCTACCACGGTCGCAGATGGGTCGGTGACGGTGAAGTATGTATAAAAGTGATTGAAGAGGCGTGGGGTGATTGTAAAACTTGCCTGATAGTTTCATTGTGTTCAATGTATACTTTTTGTTCGATACGTTGGCGAGTGGACGTCGCCAAGGGTGCTGACCGTGAGAGAATGCTGGAAGAGTGGCACGCATATGACGCATGCTCACCCGGGTCCTGCGCCTCCAACCTCCTTCCCACCTCGACTTTGTTGAGCGATTATGGCCGTAGAACTCTTAGAAGTCCGTGTAGCACGCCCATCCGTCCCATCATGACAAACTCTCCATTAGGTGACGGGGCCGTCACTGGCCTACATTGTGCTGGGCGGATTCGTAGTCGTGGTGAGTTTTTCCTGGTCTCGCTGCAAGGGGTGAGAGTAACAGATGGCTCCAGTTCAGCATGGTCTCTCTGTTAGCCAAGGAGAGAGTGAGTGCACCGTCTCGAAGTGTGCAACAATCGGCTGATCTGGTCTCCATAGCTCTACATTAATGAAGTCGTCCTTGGGACTGCGTTTGGCATCGTCATGGGTCCCTATGTCGCGAACGTGTTCGATCCCCGTTCCTGGACGAGGGAAGAGCACGCAATTACCCTCGAAGTAACGCGGGTTGTTCTCGCCACTGGCCTCTTTGCGATAGGAGTCGAACTGCCAAAGGCGTACCTCAAGGAGCACGCACGGAGCCTTCTCATCATGGTCGTGCCTGCTATGGCTTTCGGATGGCTGGTTGTCGGAGGTGAGTACTCTCTTACCTCCTCATCGCGGCTACTTAATTCTGCTTCCAGGCATCCTCAAGGCTCTCATTCCTGGCCTCGACTTTGTCTCCTGTTTAGCCATCTCTGCATGCCTCACTCCCACCGACCCCATCATCTGTGCCGCCATCGTTGGAGGAAAGTTTGCTATCAAGCACGTTCCAACTGAACTTCGTCGGATCCTCTCCGCCGAGTCTGCCGTCAACGATGGGATGGCATATCCGTTCTTAACTCTCGCCCTCTACCTGACCATCGATTCCACAAGCAAACAAGCCATCGGGCATTGGTTCTTGATAGGATGGTTATGTAAGCTCTGGTATGCTGTTGTCAGACGTGCCATCGCTCACGCTATGCTCCAGACCAAGTTTTCCTTGGCACCATCATCGGAGCTCTTATTGGCATAGCCTTCGCTTACCTGATGAAGTACACTCATAACAAGGGCTTCATTGACCGCGAGTCCTACGTGGCGCAGTATCTGGCCCTGAGCTTCCTCACCATCGGCATCTGTAGCACCCTTGGAGTGGACGACCTCCTTGGTGCATTCGCGGCAGGTACGCCTTCACATCTGTGCTGTATGAGCCGATTCCTGACCGTACATGTAGGGAGCGCCATATCCTGGGACGGTCATTTCAACTCACAGGTTGAAGGCGAAGTCTTCGCAACTGTGATCGATCTGGTGCTCAACTGCGCTTGCTTCATCTACATTGGTGCATGGCTCCCCTTCAACTCATACAACACACCGGAGATCGGCGTTGTCGTTTGGAAGCTTGTTGTTCTCTTTCTTGCTATCCTTGCTCTGCGCCGGATCCCGGTAATGCTGCTCATCTACAAGGCTGTGCCGGAGATTCAATCGTGGCGCGAGGCACTCTTCTCTGGACATTTCGGTATGTGTTCGACTGCAAGTTCAAGCCTCGGAGAGCTCATGATCCCACAGGTCCGATGGGAGTCGGAGCCGTCTTCATCTCAACCCTGGCCATCTCGAAGCTACCCAGCCCCAACTCGCCTCCGCAGACTCAAGAAGACCTGCTTGGACTCACACTTCAGCCAATTGTCTCTTTCATTGTTTTGTGCTCTATCCTCACCCGTATGTGCGGGAGATTGCCACAGCTATCGTATGCTGACGTCTTCGTAGATGGCTTGTCCATCCCCTTCTTCACCCTTGGCAAAACTATATCCAGGCACCCAACACTTAATAACGCGGTGCCCGAGTGGCTCCAAAGCACCCGTCGCATGAGCCCCACTGAGGGCAACCCGGACACCGAGGCCGGTGACGGAGTCTCTGAAGTGGCACGCTCCATCAACGAGCAAGGCGGCGGCGAACATGTTGATGTTGGTCAAGAGAGACATTCAATGGAGACTCTGGCGCTGGGTGATATCAGTCAAGCCCGCCCAGAGGAAGTCGCGCAGAGCAAGGCTCCAACCAACGTACGAGACCCCGGTATTCAAAGCGGACTTCTCCCACCAACGCCTACGCAGGTTCGGTTCAACACTGCTGTCAACCGCATCAGGCCCAACGCGGGCGGCCAGCTCTCGCAAGTGACTCGTAACCCCGACAACGGCGGCGACACTCCTCCTACGCCGAGGTCTGCGGCCACGTCTCGCGTTCCGTCTCGCGTTCCGTCTCGTGTGCCAACGCCCGTCCGATTCTCTGAGAATGAGGTCGCCGCCACGGAATAACGCTTAACTTTACGCCGCTCGAGTGGCTGTATAGAGGCTAAACAGAATGCGACGAGGAGATCGACATGGACAGTTAGTAGGTTAGAAGTTTGGAACAAAATGTTTGCATTCGTATTGTGTGAGAAAATAGCATGTCCTCGAACTAGGCTATGGAGTGTCAATGATTCCTGCCGTGTCCCACGGGTGCCGCACGAGCTCGTCGTAGAGATCCTGGGGCAGGTCACGAACGAGTGTGACCGCAATCCCGATGATGGGGAGTGCATCCAATGGCGGGAATGTTCGTAAGAGCCGCATGGGGCTGCGACACGTTCGGTCAGCTCTACGCTCATGTATTGCGAAAGGAGAACACGCCTTGCAGAGGCCATGACCTCATCCCGCATGAGCAAGAGCTGCGCAATCACGCAAAGGACATTTAGATGCACGCCGAATGCAAGTAGGAAATCCCATAGCTGGAGGACCTGGTCAAGAGGCGGTGTACATGCACACATCGTCAGGATGGCTAGCGGGAGATATGTCAGTGCACCGTTCTAGAAGAGAAGCGAGGTGACTTACATGCAAAGGCATATAGTTCTGCGTTGAGGTTCTTCGAACGAAGATGCGCGTACAACTCCGGGTCCACGATCCTCAAACATCTGTCCAACAGCTGTGCCGTGGATTGTTAGTCTTTTGCTGTTGAGTGTCAAAGCTACGTACTCTGAGGCCGCGGTGCACGCCTTCAAGTGTCGGCTGGACGTATAAGGGACACCTCTCTTCAATGAACTTTGCAAAGCACCAGAAGGCTTCGAGCTCAGACGGCTGGGTGTACAGGAATGGCGCGGCCAGTACGTTCATCCCCTGCACGTATGTGAAGCCAAGTTGGTCTGTGTGCTCCGAACGATCTATATATTATAATCGATCTCATGAGGGGAGTGAGTATAGGAAGTTGTCGAACCTTGAGACCGCCAGACGAAGGCGTCGAGGATGCGGACGAGCATGTCCTCCGTCACCCGCTCCTTGAAGCCACGATCTGTCGCCAGCGTTCTGAAGAGCCGTGTGAGTGAGAGGCACTCCGCTCAAGTCCATTGCAAACATACCTAAAGGTATCGTTCCGGATCTTCTCGCGCTGCGCGCACGGGCCCCGGCCGACGTAGTCCACAAACACGTCCGCCGGTACGTCCGTCACCGCCAGCAGGACTTTCCATATCCTCGGTCGCAGCGCAGGGTCCTACCCTTCTGTTCCGTGAGCCACCGCCCGTGGAAGCCCGTCGCGACGCACGATCGCAGTCGGGATGCCCTCGACGAGGATGAGCCGCCGAATCTTGCGCACACTCTCGCTCACGTCCGCGGCCGTGCGGAACTTGGCGTGTGTCTTGGCCTGGTTGAAGATCTTGTGGAACGAGTGCGCGGTTGCGGCCGCAGCGGAGGGCTCCATCGTCATCGTCCGTGCATGAGGACAACGTGCGGGTGCTGATCAACACTACCACGAGCCAGGACGTGAACTGCATTCGTGTACCCGCCACTTCTAGACGTGTTCGACAGTCACGCATACAGGCATGGCAAACTGCATTCGCATTCCCACAAACACAGCGAGAACATACAAAGCACGAGCACCCGCAAAACAAACTAGGAATAGACAGCATGTACTCTATAGCTCACAGGAGCATGCCCGCGATCGCGGCGGTCTGCATCGTGGAGAGGAAGCCGCAGATCATCGCGGACGGCGCGCGGCGCGCGATGACCTTTCCGCGGCTCGGCGCGAGCGCGGAGAGCACGCCGATCTGGATGCCGAGCGATGCGAGGTTTGCGAACCCGCAGAGCGCGTACGCGGCGATCGTGTGCGCGCGCTCGGAGAGCGGGTTCGGGCCCTTCATGATGTCCTGGAGGGCGCTGTAGCCGACGAACTCGTTCGCGACGAGCTTGGTCGCCATCAGCTGCGAGACCTGCAGGATCTCGTGCCGCGGCACGCCCATGAAGAACGTGAGCGGGTAAAAGATGTAGCCGAGCACGAGCTGGAGCGTGAGCGCGTGGATGCCAAAGCCGCGGCCGATCCACGTCAGCAGGCCGTTGACGGCGGCGATGAGCGAGAGGATCGTGAACACGTTGGCGCTGGAGAGCGGCGAGGTAAGCACACACGCCTGGTGCGCAGCTAGAAGCGGCACACGTACAGAATTTGGCCGGCGACGATGAGACCGAAGGTGGCGCCCTTGGAGAACGCGTGGATGAGGTTCGCCGGGCGGTGCTTATCGTCCTCCTCTCCGCGGTCGACGACGACGCGGCCAAGGGTGACGGGCGTGTCCGTCTCGGGCACGCGGAGCTTGCTGATCGCGATCGACGCGGGGATCGACATGACCGAGCTGGTGACGAGGTTCTGCGCGCCGGCGCCGAAGCGGATGTACGTGGTGAGGACGGAGCCCGCGATGGTCGAGAAGCCCGAGGTCATGACGAGGTGGATCTCCGAGTCCGTCATCACGTCGACGTACGGCTTGATCAGGCACGCGCTCTCGCCCTGCCCGACCCACGGCGAGCCGGCCGCGACGACCGCCTCGGCGCCCGAAACGTTCATGGTCTTGAAGAAGAACCAGGCAAAGTGCTTGATGAACCACTGCATCACGCCGATGTAGTAGAGCATCTGGATGAACGCAATGAAGAACATGATCGCGCCGAGCTGTACCCGAGCGTGAGCGTCTGTCCTTCATGGAGCGCGTTCGACCTCACCGTGGACGCGAAGAACCAGTGCGAGTCGGCGATGTCCTGCGAGAAAAAGAAGGCCACGCCGACCTGGGCCTCGCCCAAGAAGTCGGACGCGAGATTCGCGATCCAGGTGAAGATGGAGAAGCCAGCGCCGCTCTTGAGCACGAACATGGCAACCGCCTGCTGGATGAAGAGGCCGACGAGGACTGTGGGCCATGGGATCGCGCTCCGGTTCTCAGACGAGAGGTAGAAGACAATCTGGAAGAGAAGGAGGCCGACGACGGAGATAGTGCGGTCGACGTAGGTCGTGCCCTGAGGACAGATTTTCGGTCAGACACCAGGAACACGAAACTCAGCAGGACAAAATCGCTCACGTTCTGAAGGGGGAAGCCGTAGGCCGAGCCGAGGACGATCGCAACAAGAGCGAACACGCCCATGGAAAGTCGGACCTTGTACGAGAGCGCGAAGAACGGGCGCGAGACGACCGGCTCCCATACGGCCTCGATAGGGCGGGAGACGACGGAGGTCGGGACGAAGCGGAAGACGATGATGAAGATGAAGGACCAGGCGAACAGGCTCGAGACGATCCAGCGGTGCCGGGTGTCCTTGAGGACGATCGAGCAGACCCACCAGCCGAGGATGACGGCGGCGGTGGCGGCGAGGATGGCGGGCCGGAAGCGGGCGTACAGCTCAGCCTGGTGCTCCTTGTGCTCGGCGACCTCGGCATTGTCGTGTGCGACCTCGACGGCGTTCTTCTCGTCGTAGGTCGTGGTCGGGGAGGTGCGGCGGTGCGTCCCCCGCACGTCCCCCTTCTCCAGGTTCTCCACATCGAGGTTGGCGTTCGTGATGGCGCTCATGGCTGCAGTCGACGTCGAGGGGATGGGCGACGGACACCAGGAACGGGGCCGAGGAGGATGGAGGGGCAGAAAAGTCCGCACACGACCATCAACAGCATCCAGCAGGGGCTCATATACACTGCGACCCCGGGTGACAGCGAAGCCATGTGGAATCCGCATCAAGCACAGAGATAAGACGGGAGTGAGCAGCGCGTATCGCATCCGCGACCATCATTTCATGCCTGATCGCTCGACAGCGGGGGCATGCGACGTGAAGTGCAGGGCGATTATCAGGAGAGGTGATTGGTGCCAAGGCTATATATCTTCAAACACATCACATTCGGCCGGGGGAGGCGCACAGAAAAAGCCGGGGCCAACAAACAAGCTTTCAGGCAGTTTTCAGGCGCGACGTCTTGCCGGAGAAGCACGCACTGATCGCCTTTCGCCATCATGCATCACCATGATCCGTTCGGACCTCGCCTGGAATCACAGTCGCCTGTTCCGCTGCCGCCAAGCCTCGGCCCCGGCTCAGACCATCAGGGCCTTGACGGTGCGGCCCATGGCGAGCGCGAGCCACTCGCCGCTCCCGCTCACAGGCGGCGACCATGCCAGGCTCGTTATCTCCCCGGCGCCGGTGTACGCCATCACCGGCTCCGCAACGACCCTCCGCTTGGCAGGGTCCGGGCGCGGCGAGCTTCCATGCCGCGTGCTCGCTGTCGGCGGCGCCTTGCCCGAGGTGTACGGCGCGAGGTCCCATAGCAGTACCTGGCAGTCGTCACCTGTACGTTGGTGTGTTAGCAGGTAAGATCGGAGAGACGAGGACAGACGCACCAGCAGTAGCCAGGAGCGGCTGGTCGCCCGAGCTGAATGCAGCCGCGTTCACTTGCGCACGGTGTGCACGGAGCTCGAGCACGGGCTGACCCGGGCTGCGCATGTCGAGGACCTGGACGTCCTGCCCGTCCACATGGAACGTCGCCATGTAGTTGCTGTCCGTCGGGTGGAAGCAGATGCGGAGGAGCGGGCTCGTGCCCTTCGCGCCGGGCGCTGCGCCTTTGGGCACGGGCGTCTCGTACAGGATCGTCGAGTGCTCGAGCGAGCGCAGGTCGAACGCGCGGAGCGAGCCGTCCGCGCCGACGGAGACGAAGATGTCCGTGCTCCCCGGCAGCCACGCGACGTCATACACGGCCCGGTCGTGTGCGATCAGCTGCGTCACCGCCGCACCGGCCTCGATGTCCCAGACTGTACATGTCGTGTCGACCGAGGCGGTCACGATCCGGGACATGGTCGTCGTGTTCCAGGAGAAGGAGGTGAGGGGTGCGGACACGCCGTTCGTTGATTTCGACTAGAGATCGTGCACGTTAGTTCAGCTCGATCTGTATGCACGCATAGGTTAGTACGTACCCCTTGCAGTGTATTTTTCGTCGTGAGCGAGTACGGCTGGTTGAGCGCCTGGCGGCCGACATAGCTCCCACCCATGCCAGCCTGGTCGGACGCGAACGTCCATACGCGAAGCAGGTCACCGGTACTGGCAAGGAGCTCGCCCTGGGTGTTCCAGCCCGCCGGCTGCCACTGCACGTTCGTCGCGGGGTAGCCGTGCCCCGCCTCGGCGAGGACAACCAGCTCCGTGCCGCCGTCCGCATCGTCCTCGACGAGCACGCGCTCGTCGCGCGGGCCAAGGATCACGAGCTGATTCCGGAAGTCGTCCGTCAGCGAGCCCGCGACGAGCCGCTGGGTCGGCCGCCCGTTGCTGCCCAGCACAGGCGACTTGCACCAGTCAAGCGCGTATACCGGCCCTGTGCGGCGTTAGTGTCCCTGTACAGCTGCGATCGGGACGGGCGGACACACACGGCGCCTCGTATTGGAGCACGGTCGACTGGGCCATCGCGCGATAGGCACAGGCGGAGGCCGAGACGGGCGTCGGAGGCGAAGGTGGTCAAGTCCATCATCGATGATTCGGAGAGTGGCGGTACAAGTCACCTCCCTCTCTTCCTTCCACTTGCTCCTTGAATATGGCGGTACATACCACCGCCCATGTCGTTTGACATGATAGCCGTTTCTGGCAGCGATGCACACCATCTCCGATATGCTCCGCCAAGCCAGGCTCTAGCAGAATAAGAATGTCGTAGAGCTGTGTCCTCCCCCCACTGTCCCTCTCTGTCCGCCTCATGCAGGCTCTGGAGCGCCGGAAAGACGAGGGGATGGGGAATGGCCCTTCCAGCGGAGGCGAGCCACTCTATAGTCCGCCAGCACGCGCGCAAGCGCTCAAGCCACACGTTCGCAGGCGCCTCACAGTCTGCAACCTTCCCCAAGCACGGCCCGAAGCTATCTAAGACACAGAAATTCGTGCTAAATGCCGGTACAAGTGCACCCGCAAAGATCGCGGTGTCGTATGAACCTGGCGGTGGCAAGATCGGGACGTTCATGAGCAGCTCGCCGTACGCGGGCCGCCACTATGGGGGTGCACCTCGGGTGAGAGATGATACTTCTGCGTTTGTTCGAGAGGCTTACTCAATCTCCTTAGGCTGCCATATATGGTACGTCACGGTACTCCAGCGGATACACGTACGGCTACAGCGGCTACTTCATCGACAACTGGGCGTTTCCGTTCATCTTTTGGCCTATCCCCATGCAGAACCATTACTACTGCGCTTCAGATTGTGTTGGTACTTACTTCAGCCTTTTGGATGGCGCCTAACACACGTATACAGTTTTACAGCCACGAGGACAAGCGGCCTGGCGGACCGACTTCTACAGTCTTGGTCAAGTCGGTTGTGACCTCGACGACTGAGACATATCACCTCATCGGGGACGCTTCCTCCGTCCGCGCCGTCCTTGACGCGCTTATCTCGAACTGCTCGGTACAGGACACATCGAGCCAGCTCACCGTCTTCGTACGAGATGCATCACCACCAGTCCTCTTCCCAGAGCAGGCCGTGCAGTACTACCGGGCTTCGTCGTTTGTCCTGATGCTGGACGCGTACAACAACTCCGCAGCCCTCTCGGTGAACCAGCCGGCGGACAACAACACGGCACCGCGCAGCATGGCCGACACCCCCCTCCCCACGAATCTCAACATGACGTTCCTCGCTTGCTTGAACACGACGACAGCG
Organism: Limonomyces culmigenus; assembly: GCA_002233555.1. Classification (NCBI taxonomy): domain Eukaryota; kingdom Fungi; phylum Basidiomycota; class Agaricomycetes; order Corticiales; family Corticiaceae; genus Limonomyces; species Limonomyces culmigenus. Next base: position 14,206 of record LCTX01000231.1, on the reverse strand, counting down.
TTCGCCCTCCCGCTTGCCGGGCGCCCGATGACTAAAATCAACCCCCTTGCCATCGCTATACCCTGCGTGATTGGGGCCTTTTACCTATGCCTCATTGGGATCTGGGTATACACCTGTTGCGCACGCAGGAAGAAGGCAAGGAACGACTACCGGGCACCACTGGATTATCATCAGCCAGATTCGGAGGATGCTGCAGTTATCCAGGACAGGGAGACTCCTCGTGTTATACCGATGTTTGCGGGATAGCCAGTAGTATCACTGTGTAGTACATAGACGATGATGCTTGCACAGAGTCAACAGGCACACGCTCGCTGCGGTACGCCACATCTCGCTTGTCTTGGACGTTCATGGACATCCCGCCGTATACATCCTCATCTGCGTTCTCGCGCGAGCAATACGCACTCGTACGCAAAGTCGAGCTCGCGTCAGTGTCGAACGTCGCGGACGGATACATCCTCGCTACCGTCGACGTCCTCCGCGCACGCCTGCTTGCTGCCGGTGTCGGACTTGCCTCTGTGCGTCCCAGCATTGCAGCTCTGTGAACCGTTCACATATGACACACGGCTCATAGGCTACATGCAAGGAGGCACTGCTGCTTCTGCTATATTGCGTAACGGCTATCTCGCCCGGAAATGCGAGCAGCCTCGACGTGTCCTTTGCGTTTCCGCATGCCGTCAACCTAGCAGAGGCTGCCATACGGGTACAAGATCGAGCCGTCGGTATGGTCCTCAACTTATTGTGAGGCTATATGTCTGATACCTGCAGGGTATCTGTTTTGTCGAGAGCTCCTTCCGCCCCACCATGCTCTTCAGCTTATGCTGGTGAACACTATCCGCAAGGTGCGCACTCTTTCATTTCTGCAGCGGGTTTGAATGTGTCTGACAAGTTGCAGGATCTGGATAGTGATCTTATTCCACGAATCGTGCTTGCGCTCGACACGTTGATCGGCGCCCCTTCTCAGGAAGTGCTTCCCGCCGTGCAGCGCCGCCTCCTCGCGCTCGCTGCCCACCCCTCGTCAGTATGTACCACATCTGCGGCTCTACCATTATATCTGATGGCACTATGATATAGTCCACACGTGCGTCGACGAGTGCTCCTCGCTGTGCGGGCACTTGCCCAGGTCGAACCGGACTTGCTGCGCACGGTTCAACCCATTGCGCTGAAGAGTATAGAAGACGACGCGCCGGCGGTTGTGCATGCCGCCCTACACGTGTTTGACGCCATGAGGAAGGTTTGTGCATGCATTGGAGGCTGGCGAGACACATGAACTAAGATCATGCCGATAGTGCGACGTTATCTCGCTTGACGCTCAAAGCCAGCTGCTCAGCAAACTTCTGTGCTCATTCTGGGACAAGAATAAGATACGAGCTATCAGAACACCAGACTTGCTCTCGGTGCTGCAGTCCATTGCATCAAACGGGTTCGTCTTGTTACCGCCTCTGGTCGGCTCAAACTGAGATGGAGATATCGTAGTCTGCATCTCAGCCCTGACGGTGTCCGCACTGTTTTCGAGATCATCCGTGTTGTCTCAAACAAGAAGACCCGATCGGATCGTAGGTCTCTCGTTTGTGGCCGTTGAGCCCCTCAACTCATCGTCACTTTAGCTCTACTTCTCGAGTCCTTCCGCGTTCTTGCGGCACTTCCCGCGAATGTACTTCCGCCAACTGTGGATCTTGCTGGCCGACGCTCGCCAGCTCATGCCCTCCGCTCGCTTCTGGCAGAGACTGCCCCAAACGCCCACATTCTGTTTCTCGTATGTCTAGCGCATCTGCCGGCGCGGCTGTGGGCGGGCACAGAGCCAGAGCTTCCTCCAGTGCTCAGTGCAGCAGAGGTTGGACGTGTCATGACGTTCCTCGACTCGCGAGATGGACTCATCCGGAGGAAGGTAGGTACCTGGTAGCATGTGATCTTGACCTGCACTAATCCAACACCAGACACTTGGCATCCTGCATGCCGTCGACCCTGCGATCGTATCGGGCTTTCGCACTCGACTACTTGAGAGCCGGTCGGCCCAGATGGAAGGGCCAGCATGGAATGAATACGTCGAACGTCTCTGCGAGGTGGCTGCGTGTACGGCCGACGGAGGCGCATACATCGCTGGTATCTTGGAAACTTTGGATGTACTAGACGCCATGCTCGGTCAGACGCCGTCGCCAGTGCAAGAGCGCGTCGTGGAGAGCGTTCTTTCGTGCACCCGTGACGGTAAGCACCCGGTCGACTCGATGTGATCAGGCGCTGAGCAATATCTGCAGGATCAGAAGTGTTCCGTACAGCTGCGGTAGCTGCCCTCCTAAATGCACAAGGGAGTATTCAGCTTGCGACACAAAGCCCGACTCGCGTTGTGCTCATCGCTGCTCTCGCATGTGGGCACGCGTCAAACTTGCCTGTCCCACCGACAGACCTCATCCAGCAGCTCGCAGGAGGCTTGTCTGCCCACGCTCCGCCCATCCAGGATGCGGTTATCTTGTGCATGCTACGGCTATCTGCCGAGTGCGAGACTGTGCCTGAGACAGCCGTGGATGCAGTGCGTGCGCTCATGGCGAGGGCAGGGCGGTACATCCGAGGGGTATACACAATGCCTGCCCGTACTCGATGAACTGCGCTGACAGAGTTCTATAGCGCTGCGAGCAGTTCTTGATGTACGCCAAGCAGCCCACTCTGCTCAAGAGGCTCGTTGGAGAGGCTTCTTCGACTGAGGTGGGTGATTCCGAAGATACGAAACGGATCTGACGGCGCACACTCACAGCTCCCTGAGTTCTTAGCCCTGCTGCAGACGCATCAGGCGCGCTCGCCCCGTGCCGGGCAGGCTTCTCTTCCGGCATCGCCGCGCAGGGAGCTCTCTCCACTCCCTGGGTCGCCGGGTGCGCTCGCAGCCTCCAAACTACGCTATGCTGCGTACCCCGCGCCCAATTCGGCTTCTGTCCATAGCAGCCGCCGCATCAGATCTCCGGCAGCGAGTGCGATGTCACCTCAGCATGCACATCGAGTGCTCCAGCTGGAGGACACACTCACGCCCGGTGACCTCGCTCTGAGCGCGCTCGAGCTGGATACTCTTAGTACTCGGACGCCATCCCCCAAATCACACGCGGTAAGCGCGCGCTTATCGTTGCACCGACTCCGGGCTAATCCCATTCTAGCGGCGCGAGGATCTGATATCGCTAGACTCTCCTTTTCTGGCGGATCCAGCGCCCTTGTTGTCACCAGTGCCTGTGGCGCCGGAGCAAGACTTCGCGGCGACGTGGGCGGGCCTCGCCAGCTTCACGTCGCGTGGCTGGTGCACCCTTCCACGGCCGGCGGCGTTGCGGAGGTTGCAGAGCCTCCGCCTGCGGCTCGTCGTTATTCCCCCCGATCAGGCGCCGTTCGAGGGTCTGTGTGCGCTTCTCGTCATGCCGGCCGTCGACTGATCGATCGACGCCTGACAGGAAGCCTTAAGGTCATTGCCACGCAGACCACAAAAGACACGGACAGCGTGGATAGTGCAGAAGATGCAACAGCGGCGCTGCGGCTGGGCGAGGGCGCGGATGAGAGCTGCCTGTGGCAGATGCGTTGCGACGGCACACAGCTCGCGGATCGTATTCGGGAGGTTTTGACTACGGACGGATGACAAACAATTGGGGAGCTTGTGCTAGACCCTTTTCGGCGGGGCGTTGTTGTGTTGGGTAACAAGATATCATTGCCGTAAAGCACTACGATAGAAGGAAGGAATGTCCCGCATGAACAAGGATTCTCCCGATTCGGAAGGTTTGAGGGCCCGCCTCAACACAGCCTCTCTCTTCCATGACACCAACAGCGCCCTGCCACCGCCCGATGTCGATAAACGTACCTGGGAGCAGTGTCTCTTCTTGTCCAGAGGCTTCCTGCTTGACCACAACAAGCCTAGCTGAGACACATAAAACAGAGGTCACCAAGGCGTTCTAGCACCCCTCAACACACTCCTCTTCCGAATCCGAGTTCCCCTCCTCGACAGCTCCTGCACATTACTATGCCAGCGATATCAGATCTGCTTCTCGACATTCACACGCCCGAGCGCCGAAAGGGCGGGGGCGGTGGAGGCGGCCATGGTGGGGGCGGAGGTGGCCATAGCAGCGGTGGAGGCGGCGGCAAGTCCAGTGGCGGCGGGTCGAGCGGAGGTAAGTCCAGCGGCAGCAAGCCAAGTTCGAGTTCGAACAAGGGCTCAAGCAGCAAGACTTGTTCTTCAGGATTCCACCCGCCTGCAACGTTCCCGAAAAGGCATCCTAAGATCACCAAGACCCAAGCGTTCGGCTTGGGCGCGGGCGTTGGCATCGGCTCCAAGGTCCATGCGTCATCCTACAGCTACGGCGGCGGCAAGGTTGGGACACTTGGCAGCAGCTCACCGTACGCGGGACGGCAGTATGGGAGTGGAACAAGGGTGAGTTTCGGCATATGCCACATCGTCCCTCATAGCTTACCGACTTGCAGGACTCTATCTATGGTACATCCAGGTACTCCAGCGGATACCCATACGGCTACTCTGGCTACTATCTCGACTCATGGGCATTCCCTTACGTCTTCTGGCCAACACCGATCCACAACAACTACTACTGCCAGTACAACTGCGTACGTCGCAAGGCCGTTCTCTCATGCTTTCCGTATCTGACAATCGTGCACAGTACTACGACCACGAGGACAAGCGTCCTGGCGGCAAGACCTCCACCGTGCCTGTCAAGTCTAAATCTTCATCGATCAACGAGACGTACCACCTCGTCGGCGACGATGCCTCCCTGCGTGCTGTCCTCGCGGCACTCATCTCGAATTGCTCGGCACAAGATACCACGGGCCAGATTGCGGTCTTTGTTCGTGATACCCCAGTGCCTGCGGTGTACCCAGAGCAGGCAGTGCAGTATTACCGCGCGTCTTCGTTCGCGTTGACGCTTGACGGCTACAACAACACGGCCTCGTTGGCGGCTAATCAGCCTGCGGACAACAACACCGCTCCGTCCAACCTGAGCGACACGCCCCTCCCGTCGTCCCTCAATATGACGTTCCTCATGTGCTTGAACGCGACTACGGCGTTCGCGCTGCCGCTGGTTGACGCTCCGCACAAGTTCAGCCGCGGAGAGATCGCAGGAATCGTCATCGGCTCCATCATCGGGTTCACTCTCCTCTTGATGGGTCTGTTTTGGTGTGTCGTGTCTTGTAACAGCCGCAAGTCGCGCTCGCAGCGGAGCACAAGCAAGGCACAGGGCACTGCTCGTTACGACTCGCTGCTCACTCCGCACGCGCCTGACTCGGAGAACCTCGCGGTCAACGGCGGGCAGACCCATCCCGTGATGATGGAGATGACGGAAGAGCCACAGGCGATGCCCAACACGGTCGTGAAGATGCCCGAGCCGAAGCATGCATGATGTACATTAGAGTGTTCTTACCTGTCTATATGTATATCATACCTAATACGACTTCCATTGCTCTTCCAACATACGTAATGCACTTTGTGATTCAACAACATACTTGAAGGGAACAAGACATTCGCTGCGCGCTGCGCGTCGCTACGCCTCAATATGCGAAGGACATGGGATAAGGTCGAAAAAGACAAAAGGAACACCTGGTCTTTTCGTTTCGAGAACGCAAGGTGAGGACACGACCAAAAACAATAAGAAGACAATAGGAGCGTGACGGACATTCTCAGGTGGGAATGTGTTTAATATAGTGGTGACGACTACCACTAATAGGGTGCACTACAGTCGCTTGAGGATACAGCCGTACTTCTTCTGGACCTCTAGGTGGCCGCGCTGTCCCTGGCAACTAGTACCTCCCTGTAGCACCTTATCATAGTGTTTTGGAATTTTAAGGAAGAGGTCATGCTCCGACACTGTTGTGCGCGGTATGGTCGTGAAAGTAAGTGGAGGCGCAGAGCTTGGACATCTGCCTTGAACAAAAGAGATGACTCGTCCGCCCCCGCTTTGATAAGTATGAAACATGCAAGACGCTCCGCCTTCACGGCGTACTCGCCCACGGACATATCGGAGGCGACCAGGTACTTGGCAGTGCTTTCGGTGTACGACCTGAAAGAATTAGGCCACTTGTACTCCTCAGGAGACGGGAGAGTCTTCATCCATCCAGGCATGCGCTCTGAGTTATGTAGCGCGTCATATGTGATGGTCCCGACGATTGCCGACGTGGGGATACGGCCCCAAACGAGGACCTCCTGCGCCGTGTTCGACATGTAACGAAAGGCACGGTTGACCTGGTCGACCGGGAGATATTGAAGAGGCATGTAAATAGACTTGGGGTCGAGGTCGCCCACGCGGATGATGGAGATGTAAACGGGACGAGTTGGTGACGCAGAGCGGCGTGCCCGCCAGTACGCCCAGAAGAAGCTGAGCGATGTCGAGATGAATGGTGAGTTGGGAGCGACCACATGTGATACTCTCTCCGCCACAAGGTCGCGGGGATTGTTGCACAATCCGTGCTGGGCACTGATATGCTGGTCCAATCTGCTTGGTGACAAGGGCAGATCCTCGAATGCATGCGCGACAAAACCGAGTTCGTCATCGAGTGTGATCACTTCATCGTCTTGAGACCACACACGAAAGATGAAGCTGTTGTCCGCCCATGGTTGGGATACCGGATTCCGGAGGCTGCCACATCCGTATCCACAGAACGGCAGGGTGTTCGGCATATCATTTCGGTAGTCATCGAGAAGTCTCTCGATGTATGTGGGTGGTTCAGGGAGGGCAGATAACAGGTCCCAGAGAAAGGTGGACAGTGGACCTCCTGATTCGCGTGTAGGCATGATTGTACAACTTGACAATGATATGAGCATGATAGAACTTCAAGGATGTTTCCATTACGCACCGGATATCGACAGTGTAAGGACAGAGTGGTGGAGAAGGGCAGGATCGAAGGGATGGGGGAACAGGCCTAACGACTCTTGAGGTCGACCAAAGCAGGTATGCACGTCACACGTTGCCATCGGCGCCTTATAGTCCGGAAGCAGTGCGATCTTGTACAGGTTACCTGGTGTTGCGCTAAGCGATGCCGACATCACAGCTGATGAAGAGCATGCAAACGATGATTTGCATGGCATATGCTACAACGGACTGATGCCCAACCAAGACCGCATTTGCTCAAACGCCAAGAACGCTAGCACGGTGTGTGTGCCGAGCTGTAGGATGTGTAAGTTTGGGATGTAGTTCATTGCTAAACAAGTAGTGCTCACCCTTGCCCACGTCATAGAAAAGCCTTTGTAGAACGCCATGGGACCTTCGTTTCGGAACGTTATTCGTACGCAGTCGAGTGCTCCCTTGTATCGCCTCTCCTTGTCGTTGTGTATGCGAACCTTGATAACGTCTGCTCGCGCTACGTCAGACCGGCCCATGAGCGTTTGGTCGATTGATATTCCTACCGATGGGTGTCGAAGTTACGGAGCAGAATAGGCCGGCGATGGAGGAGGCCACAATGTGGAGGCCGATAGCTTCTTGCATGAGTCCTCGACGCTTGATACTCTGCTTCGCTTGATCATATGCGCAGATCTGCGACGTAGAAAGGATGACCCCTCGGTACGTCGTCGCATCTACGCCACGCCAGAGGGCCTTCACTCCCCCTCTTATAGCATGGCCAGGCGAGGCAGAAGAACCTTCGCGATAAACGGCTATGAAGGCGTCGAGAGTATGACGGTATGGCTTAACACCATCCAGTCGCGGACGCTGCATCCGAGTTTTGACGAGGTCTGTAGGGTTGGCCACGGCGCTAGAGGCCGTAATGAGCTGGTGCCCAAGCAGACAATGCAGGTCAATTACGTACGAGCCTATCATAGCAGCAATACTAGCCGCGGCGACTTTGATGAATAGGCCATCTTGGGCCACTCTTCCTCCGCTATGGTCGAAAATTCTGAAATTGAAGATGAGAGGTGGGCGAGACTTGGTGTATGGGACTTCGTCTTACTTGTCTTTGAAGTACTCGTAAGACCCCAGCCTACAAAGCTTCAGAGGATACTCGTGGAAAAAGATGGTGAGGAAGTACCTTATGCTGGAGTACGAGAGCTCGCGCAGACATGTTGCAGTCGCCCCACGCATCAAGCTGGTAGCGCCCTCCGTACGGACCATCTCTCGAACTACACTCCAGAAGTCGTGCGAGCCGGCTGCGGCGTTGGGAACGTTACGACGCAGCTGCTGGCGTACCTGCGACTATGATTGGTGGATGGACGTGAAGGACGATCTACACCCACGGACCTTGATCCTGTGAAAAGTTTAGGGACATACACTTTCACTGGAAGACGTCTCTCTCACACATCAAAGGGGTTGGTTATAACCGATGAACACATGTCTGGACCATCATCATCAGCATCGTCATAACTTGAAGAGTCAAATATGGCGACGCACTGCTGAGCCCTGCACCCATCATCTTCAAACCATACTGTTTGCTACGTCCTTCCGCGGCGCGTCTCTCGAGAACTACGACCTTCTCTTCGAGGGGTGTCGTCGAGAGTACGGACCCGGGCGGTGTCATGGCGGAGGACAAGAGCAGGAGAGCATCAACGCGCCGGCAACAGCGGGAGAGACCACCAGTTCGTTTTGGATTATTCACAATTGTTATCCAGAGTGATGGCTCTCTTTTCTGGCTCGACAAAGGGCAGTGTGACACACATATGAGGATGCTGGTAGCCAGACGCAGATGGAGAGCTGAAGACAAGGAGAGTGTCGGTCCGATCAGGCCGAGCCACAATTGAACTGCAACTGCTTCTTCCCACAACCTCAACCTCGCTGCAGCTGGACAATTGTCTCTTCTCTTCTAACCGTCACCATGAGCATCGCTGTCTGGGCGAGATGGGCACTCTCCCTTGGAGGATCAAGGGCGGCGAGCGACTCTTCAGACCAACTTGATCTGCTTGACACTGTCACAGCTGCCGCCGATCCGTTCATAGACTCCTACTACCGGCACTTGCACGAAGAAAATATGCCTGACGACGAGATGATGGATCACACACACCGTGAATATGACCTCCATCCCTGGACGCTCTGTCCGGAGGAGCGAGAGGATCTCATTGCGGAGGTGTGTTCCACCCTCTTCCTCAATTCGCTTCACTGTTGATTGACGCGCATATAACAATAGCGAACCCCCCAATGGAAGGATCAGCCGCCTATCAAGTACCTCAATCCTCATTTCTTTCCTCTTCCCGAACTGCAGATCAAGGATCCCTACCTTCAGCCCGTGATCTACTACGGGATCAAGCTGCCTCAAGCCGCAATCATGACGTACGCGACTACCATTCTGGAACTGGATGAGAGCCCTCTCTGGGAGATTTATCATCCCCCTTACTCCGACGCCTATCTCAGCAAACCTGCGCGCTATCCTGGACATTGTGATGAGCACTACGTGTGGGCGGACGATGATGATCCTTGCTTCTGCACCGAGTGTGTGAACAAACGCTGCGTCTTTCGTGCGACTCCAGACGGCCCAGATATTGCGTACCCCCTTATTCAGCGAGAAGCTCTGAGACGCATAGGGGTAAGGTTGGGAATCCCCCACGAAGCGCTGAAGGTTGAGGTCTCCCTCTCGGACGGCGGAGCCTGTGTCCTAGCCTTCTTGACCAACCACAATGCCGAGGCACTCTCCGCGGATCAAATATCTAGAGTCATGGATGAGCTTCGCCTTCCGGCCGACGCTCGTGATTTGATGTGGTGGCTCGGCTCTACAGGCGTTTGGACACGGGCACCGAGTGCAAACACCAAATCCTTTTGGTCCTGGACATCGCAGGCTTGAGCCGAGTGGTCACGAAGCATACTTGTCTATTCCACCGTCTATAGTGTTGACCCAGTCCGTTACATCTTCTTTACACATAAGGATAGCGTTCGGACGAGAGAGATGTCGTTGGGGTGAAGGATGAAGTGTACTGGTAAGCTGTGGTCCTCGGTAGTGGATTGGACATGCTGTGACAACAGTTGAAATGACACTGCCAAAAGAAAAATGAGGATGACATTGTGTGCGAATCTCAACGTCATCATTATGCATGAAGTAGATTAAAGGAATGCGATATCTATGTTGGCCTTGTTTGATGCGGCTGAGCACGTGACCCAGCGCTCCTCGTCGACTCGCCACGTCAACGCGCGCGCATGTGGACAACTGCTGCGAAGTCTTTGCGACCTCGCTTCATTCCAAGAACAGTCATAGAACGGAACATACAGACTCTCAGCCGTGATAGACTCGGCACAGAAGACTTTGTGAAACTCAACGGCCGTAAAACGATATTGCTCCCACTCCCAGACTACTGTGCACCCACGAGGCTTACATACACAACGGGAGGAATACCCAATCGAGGCTTTGTATCGTTCCCTCGTGCCGGATGCTTTCTCTACTACTTGCCAGGCCCTCCGCATGCACCTCTTGCGGGCGAGCTTCGCTTCCGCATCACCAACGATTCTGACCCAAATGGCTTTGACTCGGGCGTCGATCTGATGATGCCTGGGACGCGGTGGCCGTGGAGGATGGTGCTCTATATGTTGATTGGCCAAAAATAGAAGGCTGGCTTGGCTGCTCTGCTCGTCACCGATGGACTCGTTTCGGCGAGCGTCGTGGAAGGGGCACCCAAGCAACCGGTGAAGCGGACGATGAATGAAACTCCGTTGATCCATACCCTCGGACAACCATTTGCCTTGGACTTGTGCTATGATAAGTGGCCCATCGATGTTACCCAACACCATCACTTGTGGCGTACTCAGCCTCTTAACCCATGGTTCAATGCATCCCCACAACATCGACTCTCAGGTGAGTGCGGGTACAGTGTGTGTGAGTGAGTACTGAGCCTATTCTGACTGACAGGTCAAATCAAGGTCTGCTGGGAGGCGGCAAAGGGTACGCGTGGGGTGGCATGCCTTGTGACACGCGTGCTGGAAGTGATCGAACCAGTGCAATGCATGGGTGGCCCTGATCTGTCCTCGCTTCTAGAGGTTGGACAAATTGCTCGTTCTCTTGACGGCGAACCATGGCGACTAGGTTCCCGATGTGTGCGAGGATTGGGAATGGCGATGAAGCACCTCTTCCAAAGTGCGAGGGTGGACGACATTGCCGGCTACGTCCCACCACCCTTGGCTGAGAGCCGAGTCGTGGATGTATGCACGATACGCCATCTTTCACGAGCGCTTCTAGAGGATCAAGATATACGCGACCTGTCCGGGTTTCGCACGGCTGGACTTTGCACCGAGTGCACAGCTGCCGGACATCATCAGACGAACATCTATTATATGTTACGTGGACTTCCTTGGCCGATGGGGACGATAGGTGTCATGTACCTGCACCGACATCCTCTTCATCCGGCCCTCCACGAAATTCGCTTTCGCAAGCTTCCTCGCGTCGATGTCAGCACCTTCGACGAAGGACACGACTTGTGTTTGCCCACGGGGGACGTTCAGTCTCTCAACCTTCTCCCGCTTCTACGTACCAAGCACCACTCTGCACTCTCCGAGATGCTCATACGTGAGGGACTGGCGAGCGAAGCAGATTGCAATTTCTGGCGCAGCAGTGCACACCTGACACTCAAGTCGAAATCAAGACTGATCAGCATCGGGGAGCCCTTTACTATCAACTTGAGCCTTAGTCATCTGTATTTCTGGGTTTCGTGGGGCCGAGACTTGCTTTGGAGGGAGATTCAGAGCAGCAGTTCCATGCGCGAATGGTTTGCAGTCAATGATCGATACAGTGCGTCAGCCTTTCTACTTGCACACTGTTATGCGCTCTGACAGCTTCGTTGTAGCACACGCTCGTGTCTGTTTGGAGGAGGGGATGGATGCAAGTGGATCCCCACGCCTCCACTTGCGTCTCTGTGAGCTTTTAGAGCACCCTGGGACCACGGACGCAAGACCCCTTCAGTGGCGATCAGTGGGCCCTCAGGGTCCAATATACTCCGTCCATCATCAGACCTCCGACTCGATCTTGCAATGGATCGCGCACCAAGCATCTCCGGCATGTGAGACATAACTGGTTAGGCTTCCTACACTCGCATCGGGATATACAAGAGCCAGTGAGCATGAGTTCACTTCAGTGATAGCATAGTACGCGATATTCCTGTAATCAGTGTCAGCGAACCGGGTCGTGTACGTCATGGTTTGTGTCAACTTACATGGAGCTCATGGACGTCGTCGCCTTGTCTGACCTGAAGCACTAAGTCAAGGCTCGTGAGCGTCCGCGAAGATTGAATAGATGCTCAGTCGCCCACCTTCGCCCACAGTGCACCGCCCGACGACAACCTCCCTCTCATGCTCGCCAATCCCGACGTAGACATGCTTGCCCTCGTCATCCTCGCCGCCGCTCACGAGCCGTTCCCTCTCAACCGTGTCGCGCTCCAGCCGACCTTTCACAGGGTGCCAACGGATCGCCCGCGGGTCCCCCGTCAGCACCTCGTGTGCACGGTCATAGAACCGCGCGGCGATCCACATCTGCCCATCGTGGTGTCGGCGAGAGATGTGGAAGTCGTGCGCGCCAGGAATCGGCAGGGCGCCGGCCGGAGCACCTTGACCCTCGACGAGCAGCCAGGTTGTGGGCGCTCTCGGGCCGTTCGTACGAAAGGCGTGCGCCCGGGCCTGGGCATCGGACAGCCAGCCGTCGTATCCTCGAGCGTGACCGGGTTCGGAAGAGGGAAGGGAGTTGTGGTGCTCTGGTGCAGACCACGAAGGCACATGAGGCGGTGCCTCGCTCTGGTGCGGTCCAGATGGGGGTATGTACTTGTACTCGGGATTGTATCCGTGATCGGTCGAGGGTGGGTGGTCCTGCAGACGTCCCCAAAGAGCAGGGGTGACGGGAGGCGTCCAGTCCGCCTACGAGGATCGTTGAGCATACGTGCGGAGACGGAAGAGAACAACGAACCTGGGACGTGTGCGGCTGTATGATCTCGTAGTATACGTCTGATGCAAACATGGATCGTCAGGATAGTCCAAGACGAGCAGCTACACGACACACTCTCATACACGACCTTCGATCCCGCTCCATACTGGGTGTTGGCCTCCCATGATCCAATAGGCATTACCATCGCAACTTCACAGTTACTACTTGATCGTCTGGATGCAATGAGCGAGCACGGAGGAGGCCAAGAACAAGGTTCCGAGCATGTTTGCTTCACAACACAAGTGGGTGAGGACGAGGGGCGGCGCTGACGTCGATGGCTGTGCCGCCGCCTCGACCTCCAGCTCAATTCGAAGGGGGATCGCACATAGATGTTCAAGATGAAAATAATGACTTGATTGAAGGAGTGATAAACTATAAACATGCTACAAGAGTTGACGACGAACAACCGGACATGACATCGGCAAGCAAGACACGCTCACTGGCCACCGCGCAGACGAAGGACAAGGTGCAGAGTCGACTCCTTCTGGATGTTGTAATCCGAAAGGGTGCGGCCATCCTCGAGCTGCTTTCCGGCGAAGATGAGACGCTGCTGGTCTGGCGGGATGCCCTCCTTGTCCTGGATCTTCGCCTTGACATTGTCGATCGTGTCCGAGGACTCGACCTCCAGCGTGATCGTCTTGCCCGTCAATGTCTTGACGAAGATCTGCATGCCGCCGCGCAGGCGCAGGACGAGGTGTAGGGTGGACTCCTTCTGGATGTTGTAGTCCGAGAGCGTACGCCCGTCCTCGAGCTGCTTGCCCGCGAAAATGAGGCGCTGCTGGTCGGGAGGGATGCTGCAGGGCTGTGTCAGCGACAGCCCAGTGATCACGAAAGTCAACGACACTCACCCCTCCTTGTCCTGAATCTTCGCCTTCACGTTGTCGATGGTGTCGCTCGACTCGACCTCGAGCGTGATCGTCTTGCCCGTCAGGGTCTTGACGAAGATTTGCATACCGCCGCGGAGACGGAGCACTGCGTAGCTGAGTCAGCAAGGTGAACGAACGGGAAGGAGGATGACAGAGACGCACCGAGGTGGAGCGTCGACTCCTTCTGGATATTGTAGTCCGAAAGAGTGCGGCCGTCCTCGAGCTGCTTGCCCGCAAAGATAAGGCGCTGCTGGTCGGGCGGGATGCCCTCCTTGTCCTGGATCTTCGCCTTGACGTTGTCGATGGTGTCGGACGACTCGACCTCGAGGGTGATGGTCTTGCCGGTCAGCGTCTTCACGAAGATTTGCATGGTGTTTGGGAGGGTGCGGGGGAGGGAGAAGGTGGTGGGACGGGTGAGAGAGGCGAGGCGACCGCCGCGTGCGCTTATCAAGGCCGCGCGCACGAGGCGGTGGTGGCCGCCGCTTCTTGACCTCTCACCACGA
>LCTX01000230.1:0-49901 GCA_002233555.1 Limonomyces culmigenus | reverse complement strand
AGCAAGTCCCGCAGCAAGGTCTACCACCGTCACGGAGCGGGAAAGCTTGAGCCCCAATCCGAGAATGGATCAACAAACAGCAGTGGAATCACACCCGCGGGCTCTACTCCAGGCGACGCTCCTCCAACCGACGAGCGGACGGCGAAAGTCTGGTCGGGTCGCGCCCTAGAGAACGTCTGCCAACGGAACAGTTCAATCGCTTTGGTTCTTGCCTACCTGCAAGTTGGTTCCCCGGATCACGAGTCCTCTCGATGGTCTGCTGCACTGAAATGAAGATGATTGCTGCCTCGTGAGTGGTTGTGGTTGTGCCTAAGATCCCCGTCCAGTGCTGACATGGGATCCAGATTTTGCTCACACTACCGTTTGTCGTGCCTTGCTGTCCCATAGTTCTCGTACAAGTTGTTTATGTTCTGATCCATATCTCTATTTGTCGTTCCTGCTTCCTATAATTCATGTTTCCGCATCATGTTGTGGCGCACGCGTTTCGGAGCGTTGTTCCTTGACCTCATTGCTCGTTCTCACTTCACCTCTTGCCACCATGTCAGAACTAGCTGTACGCTTTGAAACTGCGAACACTGGGGAGTTCAAGCTCCTCGAACTTCCTCCAGAACTCTGCAAAATAGTTGAGGACGTTGCGACTCGTCCACAGAGGTCGCGATCCCTTTGGCAGCGCTTGCCTCTCTGGACCTGATCTGAGGCCCCATCAGGCTTTTGATTCATGGGGCACCTGAAGACGATGCGGTAATATGTACCGAAGACAAGACATATGCCATTCGTACTGTTGTTCTGTCCAACACCGTCATGGTTACTTCCTCGTCGGCCACCGAGCGTAACACCATCGCAGTGCAGGACGAGATACATGGCTTGCTCGAGATTTCTCCTTGCCTACCAAGACTACATCGAGTTGATGAACTTCTGGCCGGCTTGGAGATCAGCGAGGACTCGGTACTAGACGAGGACATGGACGAAGAGGAGAATGACATGGGCCATGCAAGTCGTCGCCCCGGTACTGTGAGTGTCAGGTAGCATTATGATTCCGATCCTGATGATGAAGTTTGATGCTTAGACGAACGGCAAAGTCACTTATGATCAACTTCGTAGTCGAGTTCAAGCAAGTGATGTCGAACTTCGAGCAGGACTTGCTCAGAAACACATCCTTCAATTGCGAGGTCAGCATCTTTCATTGTATAGGTTTTCATCATTGCTAAGCTTTCTACTCACAGGATGTATGCACCCTATCTCCTCAACTTATCTGTCAAAGATCCTTGAGATGCTATTGAACACCCTCGTATCGCTGTCTCTTCAACCGGATGCCACTTCTGTGGAAGAGCTTTCGTTGACTTTGGAGCAAGAACACGATGTCAAGCGGGAAGTGACCACACAAGTCATGTCGTGGTTCGGCAACGTGCAGGGAGACGTTTGGTCCATGAATGTGCCTGCCATTCTCAGCCAGATTGGGCTTGGAATCCTGGGTGCATGCGAGGTACTCTCGTCTCTATTGTCTGTGTTCATTGGCTGATCTTTCTTGATAAGCACGAAACTCTTTCTGTTGCTGCCTTCATGGACAAGTGGGCAGAGACTGTAGGTGACTCGTTTGTTGCCGACCTCAAGTTAAACTTGATCGCGGTTAGTGCAGTCATGAGCTGCATATGACCCATACTGATCCGCTTGCTCAGGGTAACTACGTCATTTCGCCTGGGGCTTCATCCCTCGACGAGGATAGAATCACGTACTTCCCTCGTTCAGCTCTATCACTTGATCCCGCAGCTCGGTTCGGCCAGCTCTTCACGGTTCACTCGCGCTGGAAGGCTGAGGACATTGAGCCCTTCCTCTCAGACATTGCGGTGGATTCGAAGGAGAGGGATAAGCTTTTATTGAAGTATGCAAGAGCAATCACGGACAAGGGCGTCTGGTTTATGGCTAGAGCAAAATACAATGGTGAATAGATCAGGGTAGTATGTGCATGTATATATGTCACGCATGAAGCACGGTTCGGCTTGTAGAAGCGCAAAAGGTGGTGTCATGGTGTCTTGCTCTTTCCCTTCCACCATGGCCAGCCTTTGCCTCTGTACCTTCGTTCTGGATGGGAAGCTTTTGATGGATCATCGTTCCCCCAAAAGCTATTTCTATGCGCTTTGCCATATTCATAATCATCACACCATATCCGTGCTATGAATGCTCCTTCGATGACGACAATGTGACGCATCTCGCGCGACAGTTGCTACGAGCTCTTCATCCGCGTCCAACTATAGGCGGTGTGATAGATTCACTGCACATTCGGCCGACTATGGCATTTCGGCTCACACTGTGCGATGTACACGTCTATATTTGCATCACGCACGCGGACTATGTTGTTTCGGAGATCCAAACTGCTGCGCGTCACCGCCTCTTTCGAGGACTTCTTCGGACCACGCAGAGGCCAGAGGCTGCTCGTCCAGGGGCCTAATATGCTGATGCCCTATGGGCTAAGCCTCAACTGGAACAACCACAACAAAAAGGTAAGCGTTATTCACGTTGGGGATGCAAAGATTTGACATGTCTCAATGATGCAGACTCGTAGCCCCAATCCAGCACTACGTCGGCCGAATTATGCACATTCTTATCGCTACTATGCAGTTTCTGCACGTTGCGTAACGACTCGCGAAGCTGGTGTAGCATCCACCATTGCCGGCTTTACTGTCGTCCGAGCGCCCGCCCAAGACCGCAGGCATCCTGCTGATAACATCTCCGATAAAGCTATAAAAGCCCTCTGAGAGTCAGACGGCACCTTGCGCTCGAGAACTCTCTCTTCCACCCTCTCCTCCCTACTGTTCCGTCATGTTCGCCTCCGTTCTCCTTCCTGCTGTTCTCCTCGCTGCTTCGGTTGCCGCCATCCCATCCAGCACCGAGCGCCATGCTGCCCGTGTCGCCCAACGTCAAAGCTTGCCGAAGCAAGCATATAAGGGCATCGCGCCGCTCGTGAGCGCAAACGGCACTGCGAATGAGGCGTACTCGTCGAACTGGGCTGGTGGCGTGTACAACTACCCTGCGGTGCGAATCGTGTTTTGCTGGGCGGAAATTACTACTCACACAAGGAATAGAACTCCATCAAGGCCGTGACGGCGACATTCGTGATTCCCAAGCCCAGCACTCCCCCTGGTGGCAACTCAGGCACGGCATATTATGCTTCGGCATGGGTTGGGATCGACGGAGACAGCTGTGGCAACGCTATTCTCCAGACTGGCCTTGATTTCGAAGTCCAGGGTTCCTCCGTGAGCTACTCTTGTCAGTCCACACCTTTTTCATGTGAAGGGCCTACCCACTGACGGTGCTTCCAGCCTGGTATGAGTGGTTCCCTGCTGGCGCGTATGACTTCTCTGGGATCTCCTTCAAGACTGGAGACTCCGTGACCATCACTGTCACGGCTTCTTCGAAGACTTCCGGCACTGCAGTGATCAAGAACAACTCCAATGGTCAGAGCGTCAGCAAATCGCTCACCTCCTCGTCTGCGCTATGCCAGCAGGACGTAGAGTGGATAGTTGAAGATTTTTCATCGTTTGGAAACCCCCTTAATGCATTTGCGTGACATAACTGACGTACTTCCAGTGGTGGTCTGGTTCCGTTCGCCAACTTCGGAACTGTCACATTCACCCACACGGTCGCAACACTTACCAACGGAGCTACCATCGGAGGTCAGCATCCACTCGATGTAGTATATGTGCAGCTGTCTGACCCAATCTTAGCCGGCAACGCCGGATTGATAGACATTGTCAACTCTGCCGGCCAGGTCATCACCTCTACAACGGTCGCAGATGGATCGGTGACGGTCAAGTATGTATGAAAGTGATTGAAGAAGCGTGGGGTGACTGTGTGGCTTTACTGATAGTTTCTTTGTGCTCAATGTATACTTTTTCTTCCATACCTTGGCGAGTGGACGTTGCCAAGAATGCTGGGGATGATGACCGTGAGAGAATGCTGGAAGTGGCACGCATATGACGCATGCCCACCCGGGTCCTTCGCCCCCAACACCTCCTTCCCACTTCAACTTTGTTGAGCGATTATGGCCGTAGAGCTCTTAGAAGTCCGTGTAGCACGCCCATCCGTCCCATCATGACAAACTCTCCATTAGGTGACGGGGCCGTCACTGGCCTACATTGTACTGGGTGGATTCGTAGTCGTGGTGAGTTTTCACTTGTCTCGCTGCACGGGGTGGGAGTAACAGATTGCTCTAGTTCAGCATGGTTTCTCTTTTAGCTAAGGAGAGAGTGAGTGCACCTTCTCCAAGTGCGCAACAATCGGCTGATCTGGTCTCTGTAGCTCTACATTAATGAAGTCGTCCTTGGGACTGCGTTTGGCATCGTCATGGGTCCCTATGTCGCGAACGTGTTCGATCCCCGTTCCTGGACAAGGGAAGAGCCCGCAATCACTCTGGAAGTCACTCGAGTTGTTCTCGCCACTGGCCTCTTCGCGATAGGAGTCGAATTGCCAAAGGCGTATCTCAAGGAGCACGCACGAAGCCTTCTCATCATGGTCGTACCTGCTATGGCTTTCGGATGGCTGGTTGTCGGAGGTGAGTACTCCTTTCCCTCCTCATGGCGGCTAGTTAATTCTGCTTTCAGGTATTCTCAAGGCTCTCATTCCTGGCCTCGACTTTGTCTCCTGCTTAGCTATCTCCGCATGCCTGACTCCCACCGACCCCATCATCTGTGCCGCCATCGTCGGAGGAAAGTTTGCTATCAAGCACGTTCCCACCGAACTTCGTCGGATCCTCTCCGCCGAGTCTGCCGTCAACGATGGGATGGCATATCCGTTTTTGACTCTGGCACTCTACCTGACCATCGATTCTACAAGCAAACAAGCCATCGGGCATTGGTTCTTGATAGGATGGCTATGTAAGCTCTGGTACGCTGGTGTCAGATGTGTCATCGCTCACGCTATGCTCCAGACCAGGTTTTCCTTGGCACTGTCATTGGCGCTCTTATCGGCATAGCCTTCGCTTACCTGATGAAATACACTCACAACAAGGGCTTCATTGACCGCGAGTCATATGTAGCGCAGTACCTGGCCCTGAGCTTCCTCACCATCGGCATCTGTAGCACCCTTGGAGTGGACGACCTCCTTGGTGCATTCGCGGCAGGTACGCCCTCACAACTGTGCTGTATGAGTTAATTTCTGACCGCACATGCAGGGAGCGCCATATCTTGGGACGGACATTTCAATTCACAGGTTGAAGGCGAAGTCTTCGCAACTGTGATCGATCTGGTACTCAACTGCGCTTGCTTCATCTACATCGGAGCATGGCTCCCCTTCGACTCCTACAACACACCCGAGATTGGCGTTGTCGTTTGGAAGCTTGTGGTTCTCTTCCTTGCTATTCTTGCTCTGCGCCGGATCCCAGTCATGTTGCTCATCTACAAGGCTGTGCCGGAGATTCAATCGTGGCGCGAGGCACTCTTCTCTGGACATTTCGGTAAGTGTTCGACTGCAAGTTCAAGCCTCGGAGAGCTCATGATCCCACAGGTCCGATGGGAGTCGGTGCCGTCTTCATCTCAACCCTGGCCATCTCGAAGCTACCCAGCCCCAACTCGCCTCCGCAGACTCAAGAAGACCTACTTGGACTCACACTTCAGCCAATTGTTTCTTTCATTGTCCTGTGCTCTATTCTCACCCGTATGTGCGGGAGATTGTCATTACCATTCACATGCTGACGTCTTCGCAGATGGCTTGTCCATCCCATTCTTCACCCTTGGCAAAACTATATCCAGGCACCCAACACTCAACAACGCGGTGCCCGAGTGGCTCTCAAGCACCCGCCGCATGAGCCCCACTGAGGGTAACCCGGACACCGAGGCCGGTGACGGAGTCTCTGAAATGGCGAGCTCCATCAACGAGCAAGGCGGCGGCGAACATGTCGATATTGGTCAAGAGAGACATTCAATGGAGACTCTGGCACTGGGTGATATAAGTCAAGCCGGCCCAGAGGATGTCGCAAAGGGCAAGGCTCCCAACAACGTACGGGACCCCGGTACCCAAAGCGGACTTCTTCCACCAACGCCTACGCAGGTTCGGTTCAATACTGCTGTCAACCGCACCAGACCCAATGAGGGCGGCCAACTCTCGCGAGTGACGCGTAACCCCGACAACGGCGGCGACACTCCCCCCACGCCAAGGTCTGCGGCCACGTCTCGCGTTCCGTCTCGCGTTCCGTCTCGTGTGCCAACGCCCGTCCGATTCACTGAAAATGAGGTCGCTGCCACGGAATAACGCTTAACTTTACGCCGCTCGAGTGGCTGTATAGAGGCTAGACAGAATGCGACGAGGAGATCGACATGGACAGGTAGAAGGTTAGAAGTTTGGAACAAAATGTCTGCATTCGTATTGTTTGAGAAAATGACAATGACATGTCATCGAACTAGTTTCTGGTGGGCTATGGAGTGTCGATGATTCCTGCCGTGTCCCAAGGGTGCCGCACGAGCTCGTCGTAGAGATCCTGAGGCAGGTCACGAACAAGCGTGACCGCAATCCCGATGATGGGGAGTGCATCCAACGGCGGGAATGTTCGTAAGAGCCGCATGGGGCTGCGGCACGTTCGGTCAGCTCTACGCTCATATATTTCGAAAGGAGAACGCGCCTTGAAGAGGCCATGACCTCATCCCGCATGAGCAAGAGCTGCGCAATAACGCAAAGGACGTTCAGATGCACGCCGAATGCAAGCAGGAAATCCCAAAGCTGAAGGACCTGGTCGAGAGGCGGTGTGCATGCACACATTGTCAGGATGGCTAGCGTGAGACATATCAGCGCGCCATCTTAGAAGAGAAGCCGAAGTGACTTGCATGCAAAGGCATACAGTTCTGCGTTGAGGTTCTTCGAACGAAGATGTGCGTACAACTCCGGATCCACGATCCTGAGACATCTGTCCAGCAGCTGTGCCATAGATTGTAAGCATCTTTTTCCTCTTGAATCTCGAGGGTACATACTCTGAGCCCGCGGTGCACGCCTTCAAGTGTCGGCTGGACATATAAGGGACACCTCTCTTCAATGAACTTTGCAAAGCACCAGAAGGCTTCGAGCTCAGACGGCTGGGTGTACAGGAATGGTGCGGCCAGTACGTTCATTCCCTGCACGTATGTGAAGCCAAGTTGGTCCGTGTGCTCCGAGCGGTCTGTATATTACACTCAATACCTTGAGAAGACCGAGTGTTGGAAGTCGCCGAACCTTGAGATCGCCAGACGAACGCGTCGAGGATGCGGACGAGCATGTCCTCTGTCACCCGCTCCTTGAAGCCACGATCTGTTGCCAGCGTTCTAGAGAGCCACCTCAGTGATAGACACTTCGCTCGAGTCCATTGCACACATACCTAAAGGTATCGTTCCTGATCTTCTCGCGCTGCGCGCACGGCCCCCGGCCGACGTAGTCCACAAACACGTCCGCCGGCACCTCCGTTACCCCCAGAAGGACTTTCCATATTCTCGGCCGCAGCGCAGGGTCCTACACTTCTGCTCCATCAGCCTCTGCCGCCCGCACACACAAATAGAAGCGCACGATCGCAGTCGGGATGCCCTCGACGAGGATAAGCCGCCGGATCTTGCGCACGCTCTCGCTCACGTCCGCGGCCGTGCGGAACTTGGCGTGCGTCTTGGCCTGGTTGAAGATCTTGTGGAACGAGTGCGCGGTTGCGGCCGCAGCGGAAGGTTCCATCGTCGTGGTCAGAGCATGAGGACTCGGTACAGGTGCCGATCCGACGCCGTCACGAAGCAGGACGTCAACTGTATTCGTGTATCCGCAACTTCTAGACATGAACGATCTGTTCGATAGTCACGCATGGATGCATCTGGAACTGCATTCGCATTCGCACAAACACAGCGAGAACATACAAAGCACGAGCACCCGCAAGACAAACAACCCAATAGACAGCATGTACTCTATAGCTCACAGGAGCATGCCCGCGATCGCGGCGGTCTGCATCGTAGAGAGGAAGCCGCAGATCATGGCGGACGGCGCGCGGCGCGCGATGACCTTTCCGCGGCTCGGCGCGAGCGCGGAGAGCACGCCGATCTGGATGCCGAGCGACGCGAGGTTTGCGAACCCGCAGAGCGCGTACGCGGCGATCGTGTGCGCGCGCTCGGAGAGCGGGTTCGGGCCCTTCATGATGTCCTGGAGGGCGCTGTAGCCGACGAATTCGTTCGCGACGAGCTTGGTCGCCATCAGCTGCGAGACCTGCAGGATCTCGTGCCGCGGCACGCCCATGAAGAACGTGAGCGGGTAGAAGATGTAGCCGAGCACGAGCTGGAGCGTGAGCGCGTGGATGCCGAAGCCGCGGCCGATCCACGTCAGCAGGCCGTTGACGGCGGCGATGAGCGAGAGGATCGTGAACACGTTGGCGCTGGAGAGGCCAGGTAAGCACACATGCCTGGTTTACGGCTCAGAGCGGCACACGTACAGAATTTGGCCGGCGACGATGAGACCGAAGGTGGCGCCCTTGGAGAACGCGTGGATGAGGTTCGCCGGGCGGTGCTTGGCGTCCTCCTCTCCGCGGTCGACAACGACGCGGCCCAGGGTGACGGGCGTGTCCGTCTCGGGCACGCGGAGCTTGCTGATCGCGATCGACGCGGGGATCGACATGACCGAGCTGGTGACGAGGTTCTGCGCGCCGGCGCCGAAGCGGATGTACGTCGTGAGGACGGAGCCCGCGATGGTCGAGAAGCCCGAGGTCATGACGAGGTGGATCTCCGAGTCCGTCATCACGTCGACGTACGGCTTGATCAGGCACGCGCTCTCGCCCTGCCCGACCCACGGCGAGCCGGCCGCGACGACGGCCTCGGCGCCCGAGACGTTCATGGTCTTGAAGAAGAACCAGGCAAAGTGCTTGATGAACCACTGCATCACGCCGATGTAGTAGAGCATCTGGATGAACGCGATGAAGAACATGATGGCGCCGAGCTGCACCCGAGCGTGAGCGTCTGCCCTTCATAGAGCGCGTTCGACCTCACCGTGGACGCGAAGAACCAGTGCGAGTCGGCGATGTCCTGCGAGAAGAAGAAGGCCACGCCGACCTGGGCCTCGCCCAAAAAGTCGGACGCGAGGTTCGCGATCCAGGTGAAGATGGAGAAGCCAGCGCCGCTCTTGAGCACGAACATGGCGACCGCCTGCTGGATGAAGAGGCCGACGAGGACTGTGGGCCAGGGGATCGCGCTCCGGTTCTCAGACGAGAGGTAAAAGACGATCTGGAAGAGGAGGAGGCCAACGACGGAGATAGTGCGGTCGACATAAGTCGTGCCCTGAGGACAGATTTTCCGTTAGACACCAGAAACACAAGACTCAGGAGGACGAAAACGCTCACATTCTGCAGGGGGAAGCCGTAGGCCGAGCCGAGGACGATCGCAACAAGAGCGAGCACGCCCATGGACAGTCGGACCTTGTACGAGAGCGCGAAGAACGGGCGCGAGACGACAGGCTCCCATACAGCCTCGATAGGGCGGGAGACGACGGAGGTCGGGACGAAGCGGAAGAGGATGATGAAGATGAAGGACCAGGCGATCAGGCTCGAGACGATCCAGCGGTGCCGGGTGTCCTTGAGGACGATCGAGCAGACCCACCAGCCGAGGATGACGGCGGCGGTGGCGGCGAGGATGGCGGGCCGGAAGCGGGCATATAGTTCAGCCTGGTGCTCCTTGTGCTCGGCGACCTCGGCATTGTCGTGTGCGACCTCGACAGCGTTCTTCTCGTCGTAGGTCGTAGTCGGGGAGGTGCGGCGGTGCGTCCCCCGCGCGTCCCCCTTCTCCAGGTTCTCCACGTCGAGGTTGGCGTTGGTGATGGCGCTCATGGCTGTAGTCGACGTCGGGGGATGGGCGACGGACACCAGGGACGGGGCCGAGGAGGATGAAGGGGCAGAAAAGTCCGCACACGACCATCAACAGCATCCAGCAGGGGCTCATATACACTGCGGCCCCGGGTGACAGCGAAGCCATGTGGAATTCGCATCAAGCACAGAGATAAGACGGGAGTGAGCAGCGCGTATCTCATCCGCGACCATCATTTCATGCCTGATTGCTCGACAGCAGAGGCATCCGACGTGAACTGCAGGGCGATTATCAGGAGAGCTCATTCGTGCCAACCTCATATATCTTCAAGCACATCATATTCGGCCGGGGGAGGCGCACAGAAAAAGCCGGGGCCAACAAACAAGCTTTCAGGCAGTCTTCAGGCGCGACCTCTTGCCGGAGAAGCACGCGCTGATCCCCTGTCCCCATCATACATCAGCATGATCCGTTCGGACCTCGCCTGGAATCACAGTCGCCTGTTCCGCTGCCGCCAAGCCTCGACCCCGGCTCAGACCATGAGGGCCTTGACGGTGCGGCCCATGGCGAGCGCGAGCCATTCGCCGCTCCCGCTCACAGGCGGCGACCACGCCAGGCTCGTTATCTCCCCGGCGCCGGTATACGCCATCACCGGCTCCGCAACGACCCTCCGCTTGGCAGGGTCCGGGCGCGGCGAGCTTCCATGCCGCGTGCTCGCTGTCGGCGGCGCCTTGCCCGAGGTGTACGGCGCGAGGTCCCATAGCAGAACCTGGCAGTCGTCACCTACACGATGGCGTTAGCAGGTAAGATCGGCAGAGAGACGAGGACAGGCGTACCAGCAGTAGCGAGCAGCGGCTGGTCGCCCGAGCTGAATGCAGCCGCATTCACCTGCGCACGGTGTGCACGCAGCTCGAGCACGGGCTGACCCGGACTGCGCATGTCGAGGACCTGGACGTCCTGCCCGTCCACATGGAACGTCGCCATGTAGTTGCTGTCCGTCGGGTGGAAGCAGATGCGGAGGAGCGGGCTCGTGCCCTTCGCGCCGGGCGCGGCACCCTTAGGCACGGGGGTCTCGTACAGGATCGTCGAGTGCTCGAGCGAGCGCAGGTCGAACGCGCGGAGCGAGCCGTCCGCGCCGACGGAGACGAAGATGTCCGTGCTCCCCGGCAGCCACGCGACGTCGTACACGGCCCGGTCGTGTGCGATCAGCTGCGTCACCGCCGCGCCGGCCTCGATGTCCCAGACCGTACATGTTGTGTCGACCGAGGCGGTCACGATCCGGGACATGGTCGTCGTATTCCAGGAGAAGGAGGTGAGGGGTGCGGACACGCCGTTCGTCGATTTCGACTAGAGATCGGGCACGTCAGTTCAGGCCGATCTGTGTATACACATAGGTCACTACGTACCCCTTGCAGTGTGTTTTTCGTCGTGAGCGAGTACGGCTGGTTGAGCGCCTGGCGGCCGACATAGCTCCCGCCCATGCCGGCCTGGTCGGACGCGAACGTCCACACGCGAAGAAGGTCGCCGGTACTGGCAAGGAGCTCGCCCTGGGTGTTCCACCCCGCCGGCTGCCACTGCACGTTCGTCGCGGGGTAGCCGTGCCCCGCCTCGGCGAGAACGACCAGCTCCGCGCCGCCATCCGCATCGTCCTCGACGAGCACGCGCTCGTCGCGCGGACCCAGGATCACGAGCTGGTTTCGGAAGTCGTCCGTCAGCGAGCCCGCGACGAGCCGCTGGGTCGGCCGCCCGTTGCTGCCCAGCACAGGCGTCTTGCACCAGTCAAGGGCGTATACCGGCCCTGTGCGGCGTTAGTGTCCCGGTATGGCCGCGATCGGGACGGTAGGACACACACGGCGCCTCGTATTGGAGCACGGTCGACTGGGCCATCGCGCGATAGGCACAGGCGGAGGCCGAGACGGGCGTCGAAGGCGAAGGTGGTCAAGTCCATCATCGATGATTCGGGGTGGCGGTGCCAGTTGCCTCTCTCGCTTCTTCAACGACTTGCTGCTTGAACTTGAAGATGGCGATGCATGTCGCCGCCCGTGTCTCGTTTGACATGATAGCTGTCGCATGAAGTGATGTGCGTCATATACTATATGCACCGCCAAGTGAGGTACTAGAAGAATAAGGAGCTCTGTCGTCCCTCTTCGTTACTCGTATCACGTCCATCTCATGCCAACTCTTGAGCGCCGGAAAGACGAGAGAGTGGGCGACGGCACGTCCAGCGGAGGCAAGTCATTATAGCTCGCTAACACCCGCGCAATTGCTCAAGCTACGACGTTCGCAGGTGCCTCCCAGTCTGCGACCTTTCCAAAGCAGGCGCCGGATTTATCCCGGAAGCACACGCAGAAATTCGTGCTGCACGACGACGCTGGTACAATTTCGAGGAACGCATTGTCGTATACATGGGGTGGCGGCAAGGTCGGAACGTTCTCCAAAGGCGAGCCGTATGCGGGCCGGCAATATGGGGGTGCAACACGCGTGAGCAATGACCCTTCTACGCTTGTTCCAGAGACTGACTACATCTGCTCCAGGCTGCTGTTTATGGCACGTCACGGTACTCGAGCGGATACACGTACGGCTATAGCGGCTACTTCATCGACAACTGGGCGTTCCCGTTCATCTTCTGGCCTATCCCTATCCAGAACCACTACTACTGCGCCTCCGACTGCGTAAGCCATCGGATATAGCTTCACATATGGAGTCTGATATATGTGAGCAGTTCCACGGACACGAGGATAAACGGCCAGGCGGACAGACATCTACAGTCTCGGTCAAGTCGGGGGTGTCTTCGACAAATGAGACGTACTACCTAATTGGGGACGCCTCCTCCGTCCACGCCGTCATTGATGCAATCATATCGAAATGATCGGTACAGGACACGTCGGGTCAGGTCGCCGTATTCACTCGGGATGCGTCACCAGTGGTCCGCCCAGAGCAGGCCGTGCAGTACTACCGGGCGTCGTCGTTCGCCCTGATGCTGGACGGGTACAATAACTCGGCGTCCCTCGCAGCGAACCAGCCGGCGGATAACTATACGGCACCGCACAGCATGGCCGATACCTCTCTCCCTGCGAGCCTCAACTTGACATTCCTCGCATGCCTGAACACGACAACGGCGTTCGCTGTGCCGCTCGTTGCCGGCCTGGACAGCGGGGTCAATCCCCTCGCCATTGTTCTTCCCTGTACAGCTGGGGTGTTATTCGGTGGGTTCATTATAGTCAGCTGGTACCGCCGTCGGGACTCGGCAAGGAGCAACTACCGGGCACCACTGGACCATCATCAGCTAGACTCGGAGGATGCTGCAGTTACCAAGGACAGGGAGACTGCTCATATTATACCGATGTTTGCGAGATAGCCAGTAGTATTTATGTGTAGGATATAGATGATGATGCGTGCACAGACCCAGCAGGCACACGCTCGCTGCGGCCCGCCACATCTCGCTTGTCTTGGACGTCGATGGACATCCCACCGTACACATCCTCATCCGCGTTCTCACGCGAGCAATACGCACTCATACGCAAGGTCGAGCTCGCGTCAGTGCCGAACGTCGCAGACGGATACATCCTCGCTACCGTCGACGTCCTCCGCGCACGCCTGCTTGCTGCCGGTGTCGGACTTGCCTCTGTGCGTCCCCGCCTCGCAGCTCCGTGAACGTTCTCATCTGACACACGGCTCGTAGACTACATGCAAGGAGGCGCTGCTGCTTCTGCTATATTGCGTGACGGCTATCTCGCCCGGAAATGCGAGCAGTCTCAACGTGTCCTTTGCGTTTCCGCATGCCGTCAATCTAGCAGAGGCTGCCATACGGGTACAGGATCGAGCCGTCGGTATGTTCTTCAATTTGTTGCGAGACTGTATGCCTGATGCCTGCAGGGTATCTGTTCTGTCGAGAGCTCCTTCCGCCCCATCATGCTCTTCAGCTCATGCTGGTGAACACCATCCGCAAGGTGGTCATTCTTTCATCTCTGCAGCGGTTTGGACTGCTCCTGACAGTTTTTAGGATCTGGATAGTGATCTTATTCCACGAATCGTGCTTGCGCTCGACGCGTTGATCGGCGCACCTTCTCAGGAAGTGCTTCCCGCCGTGCAGCGCCGCCTCCTCGCGCTCGCTGCCCACCCCTCGTCAGTATGTACCGCATCTGCGGCTCTATCATTATATCTGATGGCGCCATGACATAGTCCGCACGTGCGTCGGCGAGTGCTCCTCGCTGTGCGGGCAATTGCCCAGGTCGAACCGGACTTGCTGCTCACGGTTCAACCCATTGCGCTAAAGAGGATAGAAGACGATGTGCCGGCGGTTGTGCATGCCGCACTGCACGTGCTTGACGCAATGAGGAAGGTGCGTACATGCATTGAAGGCTGGCGAGACACACGAGCTAAGATCATGCTGATAGTGCGACATTATCTCGCTTGACGCTCAAAGCCAGCTGCTCAGCAAACTTCTGTGCTCATTCTGGGACAAGAACAAGACAAGGGCTATCAGAACACCCGACTTGCTCTCGATGCTGCAGTCCATTGCATCAAACGGGTTCGTCTTGTTACCGCCTCTGGTCGGCTCAAACTGAGATGGAGATATCGTAGTCTGCATCTCAGCCCTGACGGTGTCCGCACTGTTTTCGAGATCATCCGTGTTGTCTCAAACAAGAAGACCCGATCGGATCGTAGGTCTCTCGTTTGTGGCCGTTGAGCCCCTCAACTCATCGTCACTTTAGCTCTACTTCTCGAGTCCTTCCGCGTTCTTGCGGCACTTCCCGCGAATGTACTTCCGCCAACTGTGGATCTTGCTGGCCGACGCTCGCCAGCTCATGCCCTCCGCCCGCTTCTGGCAGAGACTGCCCCAAACGCCCACCTTCTGTTTCTCGTATGTCTAGCGCATCTGCCGGCGCGGCTGTGGGCGGGCACAGAGCCAGAGCTTCCTCCAGTGCTCAGTGCAGCAGAGGTCGGACGTGTCATGACGTTCCTCGACTCGCGAGATGGACTCATCCGGAGGAAGGTAGGTACCTGGTAGCATGTGATCTTGACCTGCACTAATCCAACACCAGACACTTGGCATCCTGCATGCCGCCGACCCTGCGATCGTATCGGGCTTTCGCACTCGACTACTTGAGAGCCGGCCGGCCCAGATGGAAGGGCCAGCATGGAATGAATACGTCGAACGTCTCTGCGAGGTGGCTGCGTGTACGGCCGACGGAGGCGCATACATCGCTGGTATCTTGGAAAATTTGGATGCACTAGACGCCATGCTCGGTCAGACGCCGTCGTCAGTGCAAGAGCGTGTCGTGGAGAGCGTTCTTTCGTGCACCCGTGACGGTAAGCACCCGGTCGACTCGATGTGATCAGGCGCTGAGCAATATCTGCAGGATCAGAAGTGTTCCATACAGCTGCGGTAGCTGCCCTCCTAAATGCACAAGGGAGTATTCAACTTGCGACACAAAGCCCGACTCGCGTTGTGCTCATCGCTGCTCTCGCATGTGGGCATGCGTCAAACTTGCCTGTCCCACCGACAGACCTCATCCAGCAGCTCGCAGGAGGCTTGTCTGCCCACGCTCCGCCCATCCAGGATGCGGTTATCTTGTGCATGCTACGGCTATCTGCCGAGTGCGAGACTGTGCCTGAGACAGCCGTGGATGCAGTGCGTGCGCTCATGGCGAGGGCAGGGCGGTACATCCGAGGGGTATGCACGATGCCTGCCCGTACTCGATGAACTGCGCTGACAGAGTTCTATAGCGCTGCGAGCAGTTCTTGATGTACGCCAAGCAGCCCACTCTGCTCAAGTGGCTCGTTGGAGAGGCTCCTTCGACTGAGGTGGGTGATTCTTCCGAAGATATGAAATGGATCTTACGGCGCACTCTCGTAGCTCCCCGAGTTTTTGGCCCTGCTGCAGATGCATCAGGCGCGCTCGCCCCGTGCCGGGCAGGCTTCCCTTCCGGCATCGCCGCGCAGGGAGCTCTCTCCACTCCCTGGGTCGACGGGCGCGCTCGCAGCCTCCAAACTACGCTATGCTGCGTACCCCGCGCTCGATTCGGCTGCTCTCCACAGCAGCAGCCGCATCAGGTCTCCG
The DNA here is from genome assembly GCA_002233555.1 of Limonomyces culmigenus. NCBI lineage: Eukaryota > Fungi > Basidiomycota > Agaricomycetes > Corticiales > Corticiaceae > Limonomyces > Limonomyces culmigenus. Next base: position 34,061 of record LCTX01000230.1, on the reverse strand, counting down.
TCAGCGGGTGCGATGTCACCTCAGAATGCACATCGAGTCCTCCAGCTCGAGGACACTCTCACGCCTGGTGACCTCGCTCTGAGTGCGCTCGAGCTGGACACTCTTAGTACTCGGACACCATCCCCCAAATCACACGCGGTAAGCGCGCGCTTATTGTTGCACCGACTTCGGGCTAACCCCATTCTAGCGGCGCGAGGATCTGATATCGCTAGACTCTCCTTTTCTGGCGGACCCTGCGCCCTTGTTGTCACCAGTGCCTGTGGCGCCGGGGCAAGACTTCGCGGCGACGTGGGCGGGCCTCGCAAGCTTCACATCGCGTGGCTGGTGCACGCTTCCACGTCCGGCGGCGCTGCGGAGGTTGCAGAGCCTCCGCCTGCGGCTCGTCGTTATTCCCCCAGATCAGGCGCCGTTCGAGGGTCTGTGTGAGCTTCTTTTCATGCCGGCCGTCGACTGATCGATCGACGCCTGACAGGAAGCCTTAAGGTCATTGCCACGCAGACCACAAAAGACACGGACAGCGTGGATAGTGCAGAAGATGCAACAGCGGCGCTGCGGCTGGACGAGGGCGCGGATGAGAGCTGCTTGTGGCAGATGCGTTGCGACGGCACACAGCTCGCGGATCGTATTCGGGAGGTTTTGACTACGGACGGATGAGAAACAATTGGGGAGCTTGTGCTAGACCCTTTTCGGCGGGGCGTTGTTTTGTTGGGTAACAAGATATCATTGCCGTAAAGCACTACGATAGAAGAAAGGAATGACCCGCATGAACAAGGATTCTCCCGATTCGGAAGGTTCGAGGGCCCGCCTCAACACAGCCTCTCTCTTCCATGACACCAACAGCGCGCTGCCACCGCCCGATGTCGATAAACGTACCTGGGAGCAGTGTCTCTTCTTGTCCAGAGCCTTCCTGCTTGACCACAACAAGCCTAGCTGAGACACATAAAAGAGAGGTCACCAAGGCGTTCTAGCACCCCTCCAACACACTCCTCTTCCGAATCCGAGCTCCCCTCCTCGACAGCTCCTCCACATTACTATGCCAGTGATATCAGATCTGCTTCTCGATATTCACACGCCCGAGCGCCGAAAGGGCGGGGGCGGTGGAGGCGGCCATGGTGGGGGCGGAGGTGGCCATAGCAGCGGTGGAGGCGGCGGCAAGTCCAGCGGCGGCGGGTCGAGCGGAGGCAAGTCGAGCGGCAGCAAGCCAAGTTCGAGTTCGAACAAGGGCTCAAGCAGCAAGTCTTCTTCTTCAGGATTCCACCCACCCGCAACCTTCCCGAAGAGCCATCCAAAGATCACCAAGACGCAAGCGTTCGGCTTCGGCGCGGGCGTTGGCTTCGGCTCGAAGGTCCATGCGTCATCCTACAGCTACGGCGGCGGCAAGGTTGGGACACTTGGGAGCAGCTCACCGTACGCGGGACGGCAGTATGGGAGTGGAACAAGGGTGAGTTTCGGCATATGCGGACATGGTCCCTGATAGTTTACCGACTTCCAGGACTCCGTCTATGGTACATCCCGGTACTCAAGCGGATACCCATACGGCTACTCTGGCTACTATCTCGACTCGTGGGCATTCCCTTACGTCTTCTGGCCAGTGCCTATGCACAATCACTACTACTGCCAGTACAACTGCGTACGTCGCAAGGCCGTTCTCTCATGCTTTCCGTATCTGACAATCGTGCACAGTACTACGACCACGAGGACAAGCGTCCTGGCGGCAAGACTTCCACCGTGCCTGTCAAGTCTAAATCTTCATCGATCAACGAGACGTACCACCTCATCGGCGACCATGCCTCCCTGCGTGCTGTCCTCACGGCACTCATCTCGAATTGCTCGGCACAAGATACCACGGGCCAGATTGCGGTCTTTGTTCGTGATACCCCAGTGCCTGCGGTGTACCCAGAGCAGGCGGTGCAGTATTACCGCGCGTCTTCGTTCGCGTTGACACTCGACGGGTACAACAACACGGCCTCGTTAGCGGCTAATCAGCCTGCGGACAACAACACCGCTCCATCCAGCATGACTGACACTCCTCTGCCGTCGTCACTCAACATGACGTTCCTGATGTGCTTGAACGCGACTACGGCGTTCGCGCTGCCGCTGGTTGACGCTCCGCACAAGTTCAGCCGCGGAGAGATCGCAGGAATCGTCATCGGCTCCATCATCGGGTTCATTCTCCTCTTGATGGGTCTGTTTTGGTGTGTCGTGTCCTGTAACAGCCGCAAGTCGCGCTCGCAGCGGAGCACAAGCAAGGCACAGGGCACTGCTCGTTACGACTCGCTGCTCACTCCGCACGCGCCTGACTCGGAGAACCTCGCGGTCAACGGCGGGCAGACACATCCCGTGATGATGGAGATGACGGAAGAGCCACAGGCGATGCCCAACACGTTCGTGAAGATGCCCGAGCCGAAGCATGCATGATGTACATTAGAGTGTTCTTGCCTGTCTATATGCATATTATACCTAATACGACTTCCATTTCTCTTCCAACATACGTAATGCACTTTGTGACTCAACAACATACTTGAAGGGAACGACTACCATTACATAGGGTGCACCACAGTCGCTTCAGGATACATCCGTACTTCTTCTGGACCTTTAGGTAGCCGCGCTATCCCTGGCAACTAATGCCTCCCTGTAGCACCTTAACATAGTGTTTCGGAATTTTAGAGAAAAGGTCATGCTCCGACACTGTTGTGCGCGGTATGGTCGTGAAAGTAAGTGGAGGCGCAGAGCTTGGACATCTGCCTTGAACAAATGAGATGACTCGTCCGCCCCCGCCTCGGAAAGTATGAAACATGCAAGACGCTCCGCCTTCCCGGCATACTCGTCCACAGACATATCGGAGGCGACCAGGTACTTGACAGTGCTTTCGGTGTACGACCTAAAAGAATTAGGCCATTGATACTCCTCAGGAGACGGGAGAGTCTTCATCCATCCAGGCATGCGCTCTGAGTTGTGTAGCGCGTCGTATGTGATGGTCCCGACGATTGCCGACGTAGGGATACGGCCCCAAACGAGGACATCCTGCGCCGTGTTCGACATCCAACGAAGGCTGACCTCGTTGAACGGGAGATATTGAAAAGGCATATAGATAGACTTGGAGTCGAGGTCACCCACGCGGATGATGGAGATGTAAATGGGACGAGTTGGAGACGCAGAGCGACGAGTTGGAGACACAGAGCGACGAGTTGGAGACGCAGAGCGACAAGTTGGAGACGCAGAGCGACAAGTTGGAGATGCAGAGCGGCGTGCCCGCCAGTACGCCCAGAAGAAGCTGAGCGACGTCAAGATGAATGGTGAGTTGGGAGCAACCACATCTGATACTCTCTCCACCACAAGGTCGCGCGGATCGTTACACAATCCGTGCTGGACACTGATATGCTGGTCCAATCTGCTTGGTGACAAGAGCAGATCCTCGAATGCATGCGCGACAAAACCGAATTCATCATCGAGTGTGATCACTGCGTCGTCTTGAGACCACACACGAAAAATGAAGTTGTTGTCCGCCCATGGTTGGGATACCGGATTCCGGAGGCTGCCACATCCGTATCCACAGAATGGCAGGGTGTTCGGCATATCATCCCGGTATTCAGCAACAAGTCCCTCGATGGATGTGGGTGGTTCAGGGAGGGCAGAGAACAGGTCCCAGGCAAAGGTGGACAGTGGACCTCCTAATTCGCTTGTAGGCATGATAGCACAACCTGATGATGGTATGAGCATGATAGAGCTTCAGAGATGTTTCCGTTACGCACCGGATATCGACAGTGTACGGATAGAGTGGCGGAGAAAGGCAGGATCGAAGGGATGGGGAAACAGGCCTAACGACTCTTGAGGTCGACCAAAGCAGGTATGCACGTCACACGTTGCCATCGGCGCCTTATAGTCCGGAAGCAGTGCGATCTTGTACAGGTTACCTGGTGTTGCGCTAAGCGATGCCGACATCACAACTGATGAAGAGCATGCAAACGATGATTTGCATGGCATATGCTACAACGGACTGATGCCCAACCAAGACCGCATCTGCTCGAACGCTAAGAAAGCTAGCACGGTATGTGTGCCGAGCTGCAGGATGTGTAAGTCAGGGGATGACTCATCATCAAACAAGTAGTGCTCACCCTTGCCCACGTCATAGAAAAGCCTTTGTAGAACGCCATGGGACCTTCGTTTCGGAACGTCGTTCGTACGCAGTCGAGTGCTCCCTTGTATCGCCTCTCCTTGTCGTTGTGTATGCGAACCTTGATAACGTCTGCTCGCGCTACGTCAGACCGGCCCATGAGCGTTTGGTCGATTGATATTCCTACCGATGGGTGTCGAAGTTACGGAGCAGAATAGGCCGGCGATGGAGGAGGCCACAATGTGGAGGCCGATACCTTCTTGCATGAGTCCTCGACGCTTGATACTCTGCTTCGCTTGATCATATGCGCAGATCTGCGACGTAGAAAGGACGACCCCTCGGTACGTCGTCGCATCTACGCCACGCCAGAGGGCCTTCACTCCCCCTCTTATAGCATGGCCAGGCGAGGCAGAAGAGCCTTCGCGATAAACGGCTATGAAGGCGTCGAGAGTGTGACGGTATGGCTTCACACCATCCAGTCGTGGACGCTGCATCCGAGTTTTGACAAGGTCGGTAGGGTTGGCCACGGCGCTAGAGGCCGTAATGAGCTAGTGCCCAAGCAGACGATGCAGGTCAATTACGTACGAGCCTATCATAGCAGCAATACTAGCCGCGGCGACTTTGATAAATAGGCCATCTTGGGCCACTCTTCCTCCGCTATGGTCGAAAATTCTGGAATTGAAGATGAGAGGTGGGGGGGGGGACTTGGTGTGTGGGACTTGGTCTTACTGGTCTTTGAAGTACTCGTACGACCCCAGCCTACAAACTTCAGGGGATACTCGTGGAAAAAGATGGTGAGGAAGTACCTTATGCTGGAGTACGAGAGCTCGCGCAGACATGTTGCAGTCGCCCCACGCATCAAGCTGGTAGCGCCCTCCGTACGGACCATCTCTTGGACTACACTCCAGAAGTCGTGCGAGCCGGCTGCGGCGTTGGGAACGTTACGACGCAGCTGCTGGCGTACCTGCGACTATGATTGGTGGATGAACGTGAAGGACGATCTACACCCACGGACCTTGATCCTGTGAAAAGTTTAGGGACATACACTTTCACTGGAAGACATCTCTCTCACACATCAAAGGGGTTGGTTATAACCGATGAACACATGTCTGGACCATCATCATCAGCATCGTTATAACTTGAAGAGTCAAATATGGCGACGCACTGCTGAGCCCTGCGCCCATCATCTTCAAGCCATACTGTTTGCCACGTCCTTCCGTGGCGCGTCTCTCGAGAACTACGACCTTCTCTTCGAGGGGTGCCGTCGAGAGTACGGACCCGGGCGGTGTCATGGCGGAGGACAAGAGCAGGAGAGCATCAACGCGCCGGCAACAGCGGGAGAGACCACCAGTTCGTTTTAAATTATTCACAATTGTTATCCAGAGTGATGGCTCTCTTTTCTGGCTCGACAAAGGGCAGTGTGACACACATATGAGGATGCTGGTAGCCAGACGCAGATGGAGAGCTGAAGACAAGGAGAGTGTCGGTCCGATCAGGCCGAACCACAATTGAACTGCAACTGCTTCTTCCCACAACCTCAACCTCGCTGCAGCTGGACAATTGTCTTTTCTCTTCTAACCGTCACCATGAGCATCGCTGTCTGGGCGAGATGGGCACTCTCCCTTGGAGGATCGAGGGCGGCGAACGACTCTTCGGACCAACTTGATCTGCTTGACACTGTCACGGCTGCCGCCGATCCGTTCATAGACTCCTACTACCGGCACTTGCACGAAGAAAATATGCCTGACGACGAGATGATGGATCACACACACCGTGAATATGACCTCCATCCCTGGACGCTCTGTCCGGAGGAGCGAGAGGATCTCCTTGCGGAGGTGTGTTCCACCCTCTTCCTCAATTCGCTTCACTGTTGATTGACGCGCATATAACAATAGCGAACCCCCCAGTGGAAGGATCAGCCGCCTATCAAGTACCTCAATCCTCATTTCTTTCCTCTTCCCGAACTGCAGATCAAGGATCCCTACCTTCAGCCCGTGATCTACTACGGAATCAAGCTGCCTCAAGCCGCAATCATGACGTACGCAACTACAATTCTGGAACTGGACGAGAGCCCTCTCTGGGAGATTTATCATCCCCCTTACTCCGAGGCATATCTCAGCAAACCTGCGCGCTATCCTGGAGATTGTGATGAGCACTACGTGTGGGCGGACGATGATGATCCTTGCTTCTGCACCGAGTGTGTGAACAAACGCTGCGTCTTTCGTGCGACTCCAGACGGCCCAGATATTGCGTACCCCCTTATTCAGCGAGAAGCTCTGAGACGCATAGGGGTAAGGTTGGGAATCCCCCGCGAAGCGCTGAAGGTCGAGGTCTCCCTCTCGGACGGCGGAGCCTATGTCCTAGCCTTCTTGACCAACCACAATCCCGAGGCACTCTCCGCAGATCAAATATCTAGAGTCATGGATGAGCTTCGCCTTCCGGCCGACGCTCGTGATTTGATGTGGTGGCTCGGCTCTACAGGCGTTTGGACACGGGCACCGAGTGCAAACACCAAATCCTTTTGGTCCTGGACATCGCAGGCTTGAGCCGAGTGGTCACGAAGCATACTTGTCTATTCCACCGTCTATAGTGTTGACCCAGTCCGTTACATCTTCTTTACACATAGGGATAGCGTTCGGACGACAGAGATGTCGTTGGGGTGAAGGATGAAGTGTACTGGTAAGCTGTGCTCCTCGGTAGTGGATTGGACATGCTGTGACAATAGTTTGTTAGAGGTAGGCATCCGAGTAATGTACGGCTACGGGTACAGGGGTAACTATATACTGAGAGCGGGACCCGAGTCCACGCCAACCACGTCCGGCGGCATGCCTCGGGAGCTCGGAACCCAGAGTCCAACACAGTTGAAATGACACTGCCAAAAGAAAAGTGAGGATGACATTGTGTGCGAATCTCAACGTCATCATTATGCATGAAGTAGATTAAGGGAATGCTATATCTATGTTGGCCTTGTTTGATGCGGCTGAGCACGTGACCCAGCGCTCCGCGTCGACTCGCCACGTCAACGCGCGCGCATGTGGACAACTCCTGCGAAGTCTTTGCGACCTCGCTTCATTCCAAGAACAGTCATAGAACGGAACATACAGACTCTCAGCCGTGATAGACTCGGCACAGAAGTCTTTGTGAAACTCAACGGCCGTAAAACGATATTGCTCCCACTCCCAGACTACTGTGCACCCACGAAGCTTACATACACAAGGAGAGGAATACCCAATCGAGGCTTTGTATCGGTCCCTCGTGCCGGAGGCTTTCTCTACTACTTGCCAGGCCCTCCGCATGCACCTCTTGCGGGCGAGCTTCGCTTCCGCATCACCAACGATTCTGACCCAAATAGCTTTGACTCGGGCGTCGATCTGATGATGCCTGGGACGCGGTGGCCGTGGAGGATGTTGCTCTATACGTTGATTGGCCAAAAAGAGAAGGCTGGCTTGGCTGCTCTGCTCGTCACCGATGGACTCGTTTCGGCGAGCGTCGTGGAAGGGGCACCCAAGCAATCGGTGAAGCGGACGATGAATGAAACTCCGTTGATCCATACCCTCGGACAACCATTTGTCTTGGACTTGTGCTATGTTAAGTGGCCCATCGATGTTACCCAACACCATCACTTGTGGCGTACTCAGCCTCTTAACCCATGGTTCAATGCATCCCCACAACATCGACTCTCAGGTGAGTGCGGGTACAGTGTGTGTGTGTGAGTACTGAGCCTATTCTGACTGACAGGTCAAATCAAGGTCTGCTGGGAGGCGGCAAAGGGTACGCGTGGGGTGGCATGCCTTGTGACACGCGTGCTGGAAGTGATCGAACCAGTGCAATGCATGGGTGGCCCTGATCTGTCCTCGCTTCTAGAGGTTGGACAAATTGCTCGTTCTCTTGACGGCGAACCATGGCGACTAGGTTCCCGATGTGTGCGAGGATTGGGAACGGCGATGAAGTACCTCTTCCAAAGTGCGAGGGTGGACGACATTGCCGGCTACGTCCCACCACCCTTGGCTGAGAGCCGAGTCGTGGATGTATGCACGATACGCCATCTTTCACGAGCGCTTCTAGAGGATCAAGATATATGTGACCTGTCCGGGTTTCGCACGGCTAGACTTTGCACCGAGTGCATAGCTGCCGGACATCATCAGACGAACATCTATTATATGTTACGTGGACTTCCTTGGCCGATGGGGATGATAGGTGTCATGTACCTGCACCAACATCCTCTTCATCCGGCCCTCCACGAAATTCGCTTTCGCAAGCTTCCTCGCGTCGATGTCAGCACCTTCGACGAAGGACACGACTTGTGTTTGCCCACGGGGGACGTTTAGTCTCTCAACCTTCTCCCGCTTCTACGTACCAAGCACCACTCTGCACTCTCCGAGATGCTCATACGTGAGGGACTGGCGAGCGAAGCAGATTGCAATTTCTGGCGCAGCAGTGCACACCTGACACTAAAGTCGAAATCAAGACTGATCAGCATCGGGGAGCCCTTTACTATCAACTTGAGCCTTAGTCATCTGTATTTCTGGGTTTCGTGGGGCCGAGACTTGCTTTGGAGGGAGATTCAGAGCAGCAGTTCCATGCGCGAATGGTTCGCAGTCAATGATCGATACAGTGCGTCAGCCTTTCTACTTGCACACTGTTATGCGCTCTGACAGCTTCGTTGTAGCACACGCTCGTGTCTGTTTGGAGGAGGGGATGAATGCAAGTGGATCCCCACGCCTCCACTTGCGTCTCTGTGAGCTTTTAGAGCACCCTGGGACCACGGACGCAAGACCCCTTCAGTGGCGATCAGTGGGCCCTCAGGGTCCAATATACTCCGTCCATCATCAGACCTCCGACTCGATCTTGCAATGGATCGCGCACCAAGCATCTCCGGCATGTGAGACATAACTGGTTAGGGCGCGTTCGGCAGCCGGGGTCAGATCCGCCTGGAGCCAATCATGGTCGAAATCCAACCTGCTCCGACCCGCCCGCTCCAAGCCTGCTCAGTCACAACATGACGAGCTCCGCCGGCAGGCGCCTACTTCCGCTCACATCCGCTTTCCCTCTGACCCATTACTGCGTCAATTGACTCAATAATTCGCGATGATATTTTTGTATAGTATAGTGAAAATTATATGAGGTTTTGCGGCGAGCAAAAAAGATCGGACTGTGACAACAGCCGGTTACATGTGTGTCATGCTGCAGTTCTCCCAGTCCTCGTCATTGTGGTTCCCGGAAAGCTCCCTTAAGCACATCATACTAGCTTGGTGTGTTGTGTGTTCCATTTCGAGCATATACAGGAAAGGGGGCAAGATCAAGCTTCAAATTCTATAGCACCATGAATTTAATGGATCCAAGAGGCTCTGGTTGTATATAAACAAAGATTAAGCCATAACTGCCCTTGCTAAATCAATATTCTGTTTGCGAAGAAGTGTGCCCTCCAAGCCACAGTTTTCAACGAAAAGACCTCAGATCCTGGACCAGCATACCAGGAGTATATATTCCTACGACTGAGGTTCTCAAACTCTCGGTTAATACGCAGGTTTGGCATGACAGAGGCAGCTCAAGCTTGCAGGGTGTGTACTGACGACCAAATCAACGGTGAAACCATTTTCTTTTGTCTCGAAACTTCGGACATATGATTGATAGTATATTCAGAGGTCGAATACCAAGTTTGGGGGCAGATGAAGCCGAAACAGGACAGACCATGTGTCGCAACAAAGAGCTGGAATGGCGACCCACAAGGCGGCGTGACAGCCAATCGAGCGCCGAACGCTCCACAAAAACCGCACGGGTCGAGGTCCGACCGGAGCGTAACCAGGATCACGATCGGGCCCGTCATTTCATAGGGAAATCTTGGATCGACCCCGGCTGCCGAACGCGCCCTTAGGCTTCCTACACTCGCATCGGGATATACAAGAGCCAGTGAGCATGAGTTCACTTCAGTGATAGCATAGTACGCGATATTCCTGTAATCAGTGTCAGCGAACCGGGTCGTGTACGTCATAGTTTGTGTCAACTTACATGGAGCTCATGGACGTCGTCGCCTTGTCTGACCCGAAGCACTAAGTCAAGGCTCGTGAGCGTCCGCGAAGATTGAATAGATGCTCAGTCGCCCACCTTCGCCCACAGTGCACCGCCCGACGACAACCTCCCTCTCATGCTCGACAATCCCGACGTAGACATGCTTGCCCTCGTCATCCTCGCCGCCGCTCACGAGCCGTTCCCTCTCAACCGTGTCGCGCTCCAGCCGACCTTTCACAGGGTGCCAACGGATCGCCCGCGGGTCCCCCGTCAGCACCTCGTGTGCACGGTGATAGAACCGCGCGGCGATCCACATCTGCCCATCGTGGTGTCGGCGACAGATGTGGAAGTCGTGCGCGCCAGGAATCGGCAGGGCGCCGGCCGGAACACCTTGGCCTTCAGCGAGCAGCCAGGTTGTGGGCGCTCTCGGTCCGTTGGTATGAAAGGCATGCGCCCGGGCCTGGGCATCGGAGAGCCAGCCGTCATATCCTCGAGCGTGACCGGGCTCGAAAGAGGGAAGGGAGTTGTGGTGCTCTGCTGCAGACCACGAAGGCGGTGCCTCGCTCTGGGTGTGATGGTGCGGTTCAGATTGGGGCGTATACTTGTACTCAGAATTGTATCCGTGATCGGTCGAGGGTGGGCGGTTCTGCAGACGTCCCCAAAGCGCAGGCGTGACCGGAGGCGTCCAGTCCGCCTATGAGGATCGTTCAGTATACACTCGGGAACGGAAGAGAACGACGAACCTGGGACGTGTGCGGCTGTATGATCTCGTAGTAGACATCTGATGAAACATAGATCGTCAGGACAATCCAAGACGAGCAGCCACCCGACGCACTCTCATACACGACCTTCGATCCCGCACCGTACTGGGTGTTGGCCTCCCATGATCCGATAGGCATCACCATCGCAACTTCACAGTTACTACTTGATCGTCTGGATGCAATGAGCGAGCACGGAGGAGGCCAAGAACAAGGTTCCGAGCATGTCTGGTTCACAGCACAAGTGGGTGAGGACGAGGGGCGGCGCTGACGTCGATGGCTGTGCCGCCGCCTCCCCAGCCTCCAGCTCAAATCGAAGGGGGATCGCACGTAGATGTTCAAGATAAAAATGATGGCTTGATTGAAAGAGTGGTAAACTATAAACATGCTACAAAAGTTGACAACAACAACTGGACGGGCAATCGACAAAGACACGCTCACTGGCCGCCGCGCAGACGGAGGACAAGGTGCAGAGTCGACTCCTTCTGGATGTTGTAGTCCGAAAGGGTGCGGCCGTCCTCGAGCTGCTTGCCGGCGAAGATGAGGCGCTGCTGGTCTGGCGGGATGCCCTCCTTGTCCTGGATCTTGGCCTTGACGTTGTCGATCGTGTCCGAGGACTCGACCTCGAGCGTGATCGTCTTGCCCGTCAACGTCTTGACGAAGATCTGCATGCCGCCGCGGAGGCGCAGGACGAGGTGCAGGGTCGACTCCTTCTGGATGTTGTAGTCTGAGAGCGTACGCCCGTCCTCGAGCTGCTTGCCCGCGAAGATGAGGCGCTGCTGGTCGGGAGGGATGCTGAAGTCGTGTATCAGCAACGGCTGGCTCGACATGAAAGCCAACAACACTCACCCCTCCTTGTCCTGAATCTTCGCCTTCACGTTGTCGATGGTGTCCGAGGACTCCACCTCGAGCGTGATGGTCTTGCCCGTGAGGGTCTTGACGAAGATCTGCATACCACCACGGAGGCGGAGCACCAGGTGCAGAGTCGACTCCTTCTGGATGTTGTAGTCCGAAAGGGTGCGGCCGTCCTCGAGCTGCTTGCCCGCGAAGATGAGGCGCTGCTGGTCGGGAGGGATGCTGAAGTCGTGTATCAGCAACGGCTGGCTCGACATGAAAGCCAACAACACTCACCCCTCCTTGTCCTGAATCTTCGCCTTCACGTTGTCGATGGTGTCCGAGGACTCCACCTCGAGCGTGATGGTCTTGCCCGTGAGGGTCTTGACGAAGATCTGCATACCGCCGCGGAGACGAAGCACTACGTGACTGAGTCAGCAAGGTGAACCGACAGAGAGTATGACAGAGACGCACCGAGGTGGAGCGTCGACTCCTTCTGGATGTTGTAGTCCGAAAGGGTACGGCCGTCCTCGAGCTGCTTGCCCGCAAAGATAAGGCGCTGCTGGTCTGGCGGGATGCCCTCCTTGTCCTGAATCTTGGCCTTGACGTTGTCGATCGTGTCGCTCGACTCGACCTCGAGGGTGATGGTCTTGCCGGTCAGCGTCTTCACGAAGATTTGCATGGTGGTTGGGTGGGTGTGGGGGAGGGAGAAGGTGGTGGGACGGGTGAGAGAGGCGAGGCGCCGCCGCGTGCGCTTATCAAGGCCGCGCGCACGAGGCGGTGGTGGCGCAGCACCGCACGTCATCGGTCCCAAAGCGAGCAGCCCTGGACGCGGGTCCTGCAGCTATTCCTTCGAGCTCAGATTTGTTGGTGACGGCATTTACAGTCGACTGTTCCTCGATAACTCTGGCCATGGCCTCACGGCCATCCCACGACTACACCGAGGGCGCGTCTGCGCGCGACATCGACGACGCGCTCGCGGCGCAGAGCCGCCAGCGCCGGGCGTCGCTGCACAGCACCGCGTACGACGACGACGGCGCGGGCTTCGACGGGCCCGGCGGCGCGGCGGTGCCGAGCAGCGTCTCGCGCATGGGCGGGATGCCGCGCAGCTGGGCGCACCGCCCGACTGTATTACGACGCGCGAGCGGCGAGAGCGCCCGGAGCGCCGGCGCGGACAGCCAGGTCTTCAGCGGCAGCGAGGACGAGGACGAGGCCGAGCACCGCGGGCGGCCGCAGACGCCCCCGCGGCACGGTGTGTTCGAGAGCATTTCGCACTTCTTCGGCGCGCCCGCACGGCCGGAGCTGCACCGCCGCGGCTCCCGCTCGACGCACCGCTCGCGCTCGCGCTCCCGGGCCGGGTCCGAGTACGGGCTCGACGAGAGCCTGGACGACGACGACGGCGACAGCCGCTGGGGCTACTCGTCCGGCGAGGAGGACTCGGAGGACGACGGCCCCGCGCATGCGCGGACAGACTCGCCGACAGGGATCGACGACGCGTCCTACCCGCCGACGCCCGAGGAGGGCGTGCCCACCCTCGGCGACGCCATGTTCGGCGACGAGGCCCGGATCGACATCGACGGCCCGCTCGACGGCATGCGCTCGCCTCCGCCCGGCCCGCCCAGTAGGCAGAATGTGTATGTGGCCGACGAGGACAGCCACCTCCGCTTCCTCGGCTTCGAGACTATTCTCTGGCGGCACTATGTCTGGCGAGTGGGCTGTGTGCTCACTCTCGGTGCGCTCGGTCTGCTCGGCCACTGGTTCCCCAAGCTCTGGCTGCGCTGGACTGCGCGCGAGAAGGCGTTCAAGGACACGAAGTACGGCTTTGTCGTGATCGAGGTGGGTTCCAGGTAGTCAAAATACGTATTTTAGCTAATGGACTCAAGACTGCCCACAAAGATGTCGCCATCTTCCCTGTGCGTGAACTGGACTACCCTCACCCACTCTCGACCGTCTTCAAGACTGAAACCGAGTCGACATCTTCCCGCCGGCCGTCTGTCACGTCAAAGTCTATCATTGGCTCGGTGGAGAGCGATCAAGTCCTCGAAAAGCTCCGAGTCGTCGACTACCGCTACTCGAAGTTTGCACTTAACCCTCGGACCGGACTCTTCGCTCCCGTAAGGTATGGCCTATGCATCTGTCTTGACTGTTATAGTTCTCATTCGATGCGGCAGAGAGTGGAGAGATGGCCTGTGGCTCAGTGTTCCGGCCGTGTCAGGCGGCATCTCACCCGAAGTGTCTGGTCAACGGCATACTCTGTTTGGCGCCAACGAGATCAACATCGAGAGCAAGTCTACCGTCTCGCTCTTGGTGGAGGAGGTAGCCTTTTCCAATTGCCATATCTTCGGCAGCTGACAAGAGGCTAGGTCATCCACCCCTTCTACGTCTTCCAGATTGCGAGCATTGTGCTCTGGTCCCTGGACGACTACTACTACTATGCCTTTTGCATCGCTCTCATCTCTGCGTTGAGCATCTCCACGACTCTCATCGACACCAAGCGGACGATCGCACGGATGCGGGAAATGTCCAAGTTCTCGTGTGCAGTGTTTGTCATGGCGAACGGCGAATGTATGTATGTATTTGCAGCCCTTTTAGTTGTACTGACCCGAGAATTTGCAGGGGTCGAGCGAGAGTCTCTGTCACTGGTCCCAGGAGATGTCGTCAACCTGACAGCATCGAATCTGGCTGTCGTGCCCGCGGACATGTTCCTGCTGGCCGGCGACGCGATCGTGAACGAGAGCATGTTGACGGGCGAGAGCGTACCGGTGAGCAAGGTCCCAGTCTCTGACGGTGCGCTAGCGGGCTGGAAGGACGCGACGGACATCAGCAGCGACGCAAGCCGCGCGTTCCTCTACTCGGGCACCAAGGTCGTCCGGATCCGGGGGCCCGTCGGCGCGGACGACGTGCCGGCGACCGCGCTCGTCGTCCGCACGGGCTTCAACACGACCAAGGGCGCGCTCGTGCGCTCGATGCTGTTCCCGAAGCCGATGGGCTTCAAGTTCTACCGGGACAGCATCCGCTTCATCCTCGTGCTCACGGGCATCGCCGGGCTCGGCTTCTGCGCGAGCGCGGTGCAGTTCGTGCGGCTCGGCGTGCCGTGGCACATCATCGCGCTGCGCGCGCTTGATCTCGTCACGGTCGTCGTCCCGCCCGCGCTGCCCGCGACGCTCTCGATCGGGACGAGCTTCGCGCTCGGCCGCCTCCGCCGCGCGGGCGTGTTCTGCATCGCGCCCAGCCGCGTGAACGTCGCCGGCAAGGTCAACGTCTGCTGCTTCGACAAGACGGGCACGCTCACCGAGGACGGGCTCGCGGTCCTCGGCGTGCGCACGACCGTGGCGGGCCGCTTCGGCGAGCTCGTCGCGGACGCGCGCGACCTGCCCCCGCCGCGCGCCGGCCAGCGCGCGCAGTTCGTGCACGCGCTCGCGACGTGCCACGCGCTCAAGATGGTCGGCGGCGAGCCGATCGGCGACCCGCTCGACGCGCAGATGTTCGCCTTTACGCGCTGGGCGCTCGAGGAGGGCGCGGTCGCGGGGACCGGCGTGATCCGCGAGCGCGGGGGCGGCGCGCGGCCCGCCGCGCTCGTGCAGACGGTCGTGCGCCCGCCCGGGGGCGCGGGGGCGTTCAGGCTCGAGGACGCGCTCCGGGCCGGCGAGCGCCGCGCGCACTTTCTCGAGCTCGGCGTGATCCGCACGTTCGAGTTTGTGAGCGCGCTCCGCAGGATGAGTGTTGTTGTGAAGCGCCTGAAGAGCAGCAGCATGGAGGTGTATGCCAAGGGCGCGCCTGAGGCGATGGCGGACATCTGCGAGAAGGAGTCGTGTGAGTCTCGGGCGGGGGCGGGGGGAGGGACTGCTGACGAAGGAGCAGTCCCGCAGGACTACGACGACATGCTGTCGTACTACACGCGCAGGGGCTACCGCGTCATCGCGATCGCGGGCAAGAGCATCGAGGGCCTGTCGTGGCTGAAGGCGCAGAAGATGAAGCGGTGTGTCCTCCCGCCCTTGCAACGTGCGCGTGCGTGCTGACGGCAGCCGGGCACAGCGAGCAAGCCGAGTCGGGCCTGCACTTCCTCGGGCTCATCATCTTCGAAAACAAGCTCAAGCCGGGGACCGCGCCCGCGATCCACGCGCTCCGCGCCGCGCACCTGCCTTGCCGGATGATCACGGGCGACAACGCGCTCACCGCCGTCAGCGTCGCGCGCGAGTGCGGGCTCGTCTCCCAGGCCGCGCACGTGTTCGCGCCCGCGTTCGCGCCCGCCGGGGGCCTCGTGTGGACGTGCATGGATTATCCTGGATGGACGCTCGATGAGTATAGCCTGCGGCCGCGCACGGCGCCCGCGCACCTTGTTGTTGAGGGAGATGATGACGAGGTGCATGACTATGCGCTCGCGATCACCGGAGACGTCTTCCGCTGGATGGTCGCCAACGCCGCGACGGAGACTCTGCACCGCGTGCGTGCCGGCCCCCGTCTCGTGCTCGCAGATCTCTCACACACGTATCCCAGATGCTCGTCAACGCGCCGATCTTCGCGCGCATGTCGCCGGACGAGAAGAACGAGGTGGTGGAGCGCCTGCAGGCGCTCGGCTTCACCGTGCTCATGTGCGGCGACGGCGCGAACGACTGCGCGGCGCTCAAGGCCGCCGACGTCGGGCTCTCGCTCTCCGAGGCCGAGGCGAGCGTCGCCGCGCCGTTCACGAGCCGCACGCCGGATATTGGCTGTGTGCTCGAGGTCCTGCGCGAGGGCCGCGCGGCGCTCGTGACGAGCTTTAGCTGCTTCAAGTACATGGCGCTCTACTCGATGATCCAGTTCACGACGATCACGCTCCTCTACTCGTTCGCGTCGTCGCTCGGGGACTTTGAGGTGCGGCCGCACTTCGGCGCACGGAATTGCGGAAGGCTAACGGGTCTCGTCCGCAGTTCTTGTACATCGACTTGGCCATCATCATCCCGGTGGCGGTGACGAGTGCGATCATCCCGTTCCTGTGATCACATCTTCTGATGGCATCTTCCAGTGGGCCGGACCCTGCCGTTCGGGGAGCTGCACCCGAAGCGGCCGACGGCGAGCCTGGTGTCGACCAGGGTGCTCGCGAGCATCATCGGCCAGATCGTCATCACCAGCGTCGTCCAGTTCTGGGCGTTCTTCTGGATCCGCGCGCAGACATGGTGCGGCGCGCCGCTTCCGCTCGTGGGCATCACCGCTGATGCTCCGCAGGTACATGCCGCCAGTGATCGACCCCGAGGGCGGGGACGGCAAGCACCTGCAGGCGAAGAACTACGAGAACACGGCGCTCTTCCTCGTCTCGTGCTTCCAGTACATCCTCGTCGCCGCCGTGTTCAGCATCGGGCCGCCGTACCGCAAGCCGATGTGGACGAACGGTGCGTCGCGTTGTGTCGCGTTTCCGCGGGACAGCTCGCTGACAAGGCCAGGCCTGCTCATGTTGGCGGTCGTCGGGCTCTCGGCGTTCAACCTGCTCGTGCTTCTGCTGCCGCCTGGGCCGCTGCTGGACGTGCTCGAGCTGATGCGGTTGCCGCCGGGCGCGCGCACGGTGCTGCTTGGCGCAGTCGTCGTCAACGTCGTGCTGTCGCTCGCGTTCGAGCGCTGGGGCACCGAGGCCGTCACCGACGGTCTCAGTTGGGGCGCGGCACAGTGGCGGCGCGGACGGCGCCGTGTGCGCGACGGCAAGGCGTACAAGCCCCTCGACCCGGCTTGAGCGGGTGCCGGGGCGTGCGGGATCATAGGCTTGTGTGCAGTAGATAGATCTAGAATAGGCGAAAAGCGGGACGAAAGGACAGCCGGTTGCCATGAGGGATGCTGTGCAGACGTTGGATGGTCGCGATTGTGGCGGATGGAAGAAAGCATAGACCTCTTTGTCCTCTCCCCGCCGCCTGTGGCCGCGCTTGCCTGTTCCTCCGCTCCCGACTGTTGCCCTGCGGGCCACATTCCTGTCTTTCACCTTTCCTTTCTCTTCACCCTTTCCAACCGACGCCCCGCCGTCGACCTCTGCGAGCAGGCCTCCCTTTTATCACGTCAACACCCACCGCCCCCCTACTAAGCGATCATGCAATTCCCCCTCGTCCATCTCGCAGCCTTCCTCGCC
The DNA here is from genome assembly GCA_002233555.1 of Limonomyces culmigenus. Classification (NCBI taxonomy): domain Eukaryota; kingdom Fungi; phylum Basidiomycota; class Agaricomycetes; order Corticiales; family Corticiaceae; genus Limonomyces; species Limonomyces culmigenus. Next base: position 16,255 of record LCTX01000230.1, on the reverse strand, counting down.
GCCGCGCTCAGCGTTAGCGCTGTACCAACTCCACCCATCACGCGCTCGGTCGACATCGTCCGCCGGCAGGACCTCGCGCTCCCGATGTCGCTGAACACGAGCACGACCGGGATGAGGTGTGTGATCACACAAGGCTACGGTTCCATGTCGCTGACGATGGCGACAACAGCGAGGGCCAGGCCGTCACGCAGACGTGCACCGTCAAGCTCACGGACATCAAGGACAGCAACGGCAACGACGCCGTCCAGGTCGAGAAGACCTGCACGCTCACCATGGGCAACAGCAACAACGTCTCCGTCAACTCGGGCGGCTCCGGCCAGGGCCAGGGCTCGTCCGCGGGCTCGTCCAGCTCCTCCGACTCGTCCTCGTCCTCGAGCACCAGCACCGACTCGAGCTCGTCGACGGCGAGCTCGTCCTCCGCGAGCAGCACGGACTCGTCCTCCGCGAGCAGCACGGACTCGTCCGCAGCGTCGAGCACCGGCTCGGCATCGAGCTCCTCCGCGTCTGGCACGGACTCGGGCTCGAGCTCCGCCTCGAGCACGGCCTCTGGCTCGAGCTCGGCGTCGGGCACCGACACCGCCTCGTCCTCGGGCGCCACCTCCGCCTCGGGCACCGTTTCCGGCTCGGCCTCGGCGTCGTCTACAGCCACAGATGCGTCGTCCACCGGCTTCTCCCAGGGGCAGCTGAACCAGACCGTCGGGGGCTTCGTGAGTTTCTGTCTCCCATGCGCTTTTGAGGCGGTGCAGCTGACGCGCCGTCCCACAGTCCACAGGCTCGCTCGCCGCGAGCGGCGACACGGTGAGCGCGACCGCCGCCGCCGCGACGAGCGCGGCGGCGGGCGCGGACACGACGACGCCCGCGTCGACGGCGGCGTTCGTGCTCCCCGGCAAGCAGCTGCAGGTGCTGCCGATCGGCCTCGGCGTGTTCGCGGGCATCTCCGTCATCGCGCTCATCGTCGTCGGCCTCGTCACGTACGAGCGCACAAAGTACCGCCGCGCGTTCCGCCAGCGCAAGATGGCGGAGACCGGCGCCGGCATGGGATACGGCGGCGCGGCGACGCGCCAGTGAGCGCCAGCCGGCCGGGTGCGGGCGTGGAATATACATTCTTTCATTGGACTTCTTCCCCGTTTCTGCTCAATGCCATGCATTGCCGTGCAGAGCTGTGGAGATGTACTTTACTTTTGATCCTTTATACATGGGCATGGGCAGCCACCGGCGAGCGACCGCGGCGAACAAATGGTGTACATAGTCAAGATGAAAGTTGCACGAACGCAAGTCGAGGTTGGCTTGTGTCTTTCTTGGTGCACAACCACTATGTCACTCGCTCTCAACACCAGTGTCTTGACCTCTGCCGGACATTGTCCGTCTGCTTATCATCCGAGTCGGCCCCACCGCGTGATCCGCTAGACATATCTTGACGTGTCGAAGCGATGCCTTGTCTAAGTGACTGATGTGTGGCTCGGAACGCAGCACACACGAGGGGGGAGATATAAAGCGTCGTGTGCGTTCGCCGAATCGGAGGCCTGTACCCCTGCTCTCCCTCTTACTCCGTGCGTCTCCATTCCCTCGCTCACCAGAGCGTGCACTGACACAGAGTAGCAGCTAGCCATGCGTTTCACTGCCACTCTCATTGCTGTCGCTGCCATCCTGGGCGCTGCCGTCGCTTCGCCTGTGCCGGCGTAAGTCTGTCCAAAGACGCTTTTGTGATTGGTTGGATGCTCATGGCGTTGGCAGGCCGAACACATGTGGGCATTGCGGGAAGGAGATCTGCTGCATTGCGGGCCGGTGAGGTTCTGCGAGTAAGAGTAGCCACGAGGGTAAACCTGAGATTGAACAAGTAAAGAGTGAATATTTCGCTGTCAATGAGAAGATGTGACGCACAACCACTATATCACTCGCTCCCTGCCGGATGGTGTCCGTCTGCTTATCGTCCGAGTCGGCCCCCACGAGGCTGCGCGTGGTCCACTGGAAATGTCTTGATGCGAAGCGACTGACGTGTGGTGGCTTCTGGCTCTTATCGCGGTACACACGAAGGATTTAGAGGAGATATAAAGTGTCGTGTGCGTTCGCCGAATGGGAGACCTGCACCCCATCTCCCGCTCTTGCTCCGTGCGTCTTCCCCGTCCCCTCGCTCAGAGCGCGCATTGATCCAGTGTGACAGCCAGCCATGCGTTTCACTGCCACTCTCATCGCCGTCGCTGCCATGCTGGGCGCTGCCCTCGCTTCGCCTGTACCTGTGCCAGAGTAAGTCTGCCCAAAGATGCTCCTATGATTGCGTGTATGCTCATGACGTCGGCAGGCCGCAGTGTGGACATTGCGGGCCGGTTAAGTGCTGCGAGTAAGAGCCTGAGATTGAACGAGCAAGGAGTGAATGTGTCGCTGTTGTTGAGAAGATATGGCGGGACCCGTTGAGCATGTGCAGACTGAGGCGATGACACATTGACACATCTGTTGTCCCAAGTGCACCGAAAAGAGTCAGGTGTAGCCAGACCGCTTCCGGGCCATTGTGTGAAGCAGACTCGTTGCAGCAAGATCACGTCCGAGTCACAAGAACGAAGAGATTACATAATCGCGAGGCGTGCTTCTCATCCTTTTCTTCTCACCACCGTGGTCGATCACCCCGTTCTCACTTGACTCTCTGCCTGCTACCGCACCGTCTGAATGAACATGCTATCATGCACCGACTCGAAGATCGAAGCCGAGATTGACACCATGGATCAGCGTATCCTGGAGGTGCAGGTCGAACTCGACCTCTTGGTCGAGCTGCGGCGACAGCTGTACACTCGGCGCAACGCGACCGTCTCGAAGCTTTGCCGCCTTCCGAGCGAAATCCTGCACCAAATCCTTATGCATCTATCATCTCCCGTGCTTACATTTTGGGAGGACCAATCGACGCTACCACCGGACTCAGTTCAGCCTTGGGATAACGACGACAACGAGTTGACACACGTGATGCTTGTATGCACTCACGTACGCTCCAGTGCGCTCGCTTGCCAAATGATTTGGACCCAGGTTAGCGGGTCGAGCCCCATGAGGTGGCGAGATCTTTGTATTGCACGTGCTGGCACTATGCCCTTGCATATCTGCATGACTAGTGACTGGCATGGTCGCTCCTTTACTGTCCACAACCTGTCGCAGATGTTGCCGCAGACACATTCTCTAGTCCTCTTTGAACATCGGAAGCGAGAGTATGGCAAGGCACTGGAGCAACCCGCGCCGTTGCTACACACACTGTGGTTCATAGGTGCAGGGTACATGCAGAAAGACACACTTCCCATTCACCTCATGGACCATAAAACCGGCTCGCTTAACCGGCTGTTACTGGCAAATATTCAGTTGAACCCTACAGAACTCGGCTTCCCGGCGCTTGTCCACCTCGATCTCTACAAGTGCCAAGTTGAATTGGCTGACCAGCTACTTGCCATATTGTTCACCATGCCAACTCTAGAGCGACTGTACACTTAGCCGCCTTCCATTAACCAAGGAGAAATTATGGATACTTATCCTCAAGCGAAGATCTCACTGCCGCGCCTCACATATCTTGGGTTGGGCGGCGAAGCTCGTATTCTCGGGGCGCTCGTGCCCTGCCTACCTATTCCTCGGTCTGGATACATTATCAGCACCGACTGGGACCGCTACAACTTGAGCACACACACACAAGCTCTCAATCACGCACTAGATGCTTTCGGTCTTCCCGCATACTCCACATCCTCGACACCTGTGTTCACTCTACACTGCAAAGATCTGAAGAAAGACAAGTTTTTTCTAGTGGCTGAGCGTCAAGGTGCCAGTGAACTCATCGAGTATGAAGACCATCGGGAGCACCTGGAGTCTTTCGCCGTCATTTGGGATCACATCCGGGCATTACGAGTGCACAGGGATGCTTTTGAACCACTTTCCCACTATGCTACGCGCCCGCGAGAGGGTCGTGCACTCCGTGCGCTCGAGCATCTCGAGCTTCTGGACCTCGATTGTCAGCTATCCTTTTTCCGTGCGTGGTTAGCGGAGCGAGTTTGTGTGGGACACCCCCTCAAGTCTATCAACTTCTGCGGAAAGCAGTCGTATATTGTCAACTTCGGTACGGTTTCCGATCTTGGGAAGCACATGATGAAGGCAGGCGCAGTCGAGCAAGCCATGATTGACGGCCAACTACTTGATGCGCCGTCTGGGGTCAGTTGCGATGAAGAGATATGTATGTACTAGCTTCTATCGTGGTGAGTAACGCAGTTGTCCTTCACCACAATGTTGAGTGGTACGGTATTGTGCAATGTTGCAACGTAAAACGTATGCATTCGTCGATGATAGTACACGCCGGCATTATAGCATGACGAGCCCACGAAGGATTGCAGCTCCCGCGACAACTCCGTCGACGACCCGAACACTTTTCTTTCCCTCCTCGCCCCGCTCAAGTGCGGCCGCCTCATGTACCAGATCTGCCATCCCTGCCATCCCTGCGCAGCCAAGGCACACGATACGGACGTCCTCGCGAGCCAGCAACTTTCTCGTTGCGCCGAGCATGCGCTCGCGCACGAGCTCCGCTGGTGCACCATGCAGCTCCGCCGCGTCGAGCCCTGTCGTCACCACGCCAGCGAAGCGCGAAGAGTCCGTGCCAAGCATCGTGCGGACGGCGTCGCCGAGGAGGCGTTCCCACACTGCGCCCGTGCTCACAACCCCGAACGCTCCCGGCAGGACGAGCGCAGTCCCAACGCTCGCTTCCAGAATGCCAGTGACGGGTTTGGATGTGCGTGCCTGAAGCGCGGGCACGAGGGGATGGGCGGAATAGCATGCGACAAGGAACGCATCGTGTGTGTCCAGGAGGGGTAACAAGGGCGGTAGACATACAGCGCAGCTTGCGTCGCCGTCCTCGTTGTTGTTGATCGAGGGTGGGCCGGACGGCGCGGTGAAGAAAGCGTACGTCGTCTACTGCCGCATGTCGATCAGGAAGTGATGATGACGGGCGACACGGCGAGCGCTCACGTCGGACGTTGCACCCGGACTCAGGAGCTCCTCTAGTGTACGGGTCATCGCGATAGTCGAATTGGGGTTGATGATTAGAATTCTCATGCTGAGGTCTGGGAGGGAGGAGGTTGAGCCTGACCGGCGCCTGTTTCCCTTGCCTCTTGTCCACAACGACCACCTCTGCCTCGACTCCGGACGCTCAATCATCTACTCAAGTTGAACACTATGGATACATCGAGAATTGTAAATGTGGGTATTGCGCACGCACCCATTTCAAGCGACCATCCGCGGCCACACTCGTCCGGCATGAGCTGGGCTTCCCCGTTCAGCGCCCGCCTCCTTCATCTTCAAGAATGGTGCCACGACCGTCCCCAGATGACGGCTAGTGGACAAGCTCCCCATCCTCGCATGAAAGCCTCTCTCTAAGAGTCAAGACTCTCCATCCCGCTTCCCCAGCGCCCCAGACTCGGACAGACACAGCCGGTACGCGCAGAACGACCGACGGACACATCCTCCTCCTCTTCAGGGCGAACGCCGCCCACCTGCATCATGCTGTCAACCTAGAACACTTCTATCAAAGCGCAGCATGCGCCTGGTATAAAGGTCCGTGGTGGCTGCAGGCCTCCCACACCCACCTTGCCTCTCGACCCCACCACCTCAGCCACCACTCCCCACCCGCCATGTCGACCACCACGACCACGACCACAGCTGACTCGACCTCGAAGACGGCTAGTGCAATGCTCACGCAGACGAAGTGGGCCGGGAACGCGCCTCTCCCACCGGTCGACATGAACTCAGAGGAGGTCCTCGGCGGCGAGGAAAGCGACGAGGCACTGAGCTCCGACGTGCGTTGGTTACCCGTGATGCTACTTGGTCATCGCTGACCACGACTACAGGAGGAGGGGGACAGTGATGAAGACAACGATGACGATGATGAGCCCACCTCTAGCAAGGTCAGTGCTGTGATATGCCACGTCTGTCGCAGATAGCTAACATACTTGCAGACACGTATGCTTGTTGTACGCCTTGCTCAAATACCAACCTGATTACCGTTGCTCACTCTTCTTATTCACAGACTGAGCCTGACGTCGTAGAAGACGACGAGTCGGATACCGAGTTCGTCGCACCGCCGTCCCCACCGTCCCGCAAGCGTTCTCGCGACGCAGAGGACGAGCTTGCACAAGCTGCCAAGCGCCTCAAGGTCGCGCCACCGGCTCCCGTCGGCGCATCGCTGCCTGCTCAACCGCTTGTCGTCGGCCCCAGTGACGAGTGGGTGGAAGAGCGCAAGAAGCAGATGGCTGCAGAGAGGGCAGCGGCTAAGGATGACATTGAGATGGATGACAAGTGAAAGTTTTTACTGTATCCGGTAATCACGTCTCGGAAGTGATCCACATTGTAACTAGTATAAAATCAGCTTGACATCGTCTGGTACCGAATCTCATCAACGATTCTTGTCGGCGACAAAGATGCCGATATGTGAGGATCGTGAGTGTCTAGCCCTTACAGCCTTTTGCATACTAAGTTCCACACGCAATTTTGAGGGTATATGAGTGGCGCGGGTCTCGCTTCTGTGATGTGACCTGTTCTTTGATTGCCGGCCGCCTATTCGTCCTCTCTTTCCACAGCAGGACGGCTCAGGGACCTTTGTTCCTTGGTATGGAAGGCTATAAAAGCGATATATATATATGTTGATATATAACAACATGTATCTGAATATGCAGCACATCCTGCAGCACGCACGCGCACAACATGCAGCATAGAGGAAAGCAGAACACACATATCCCAAGTATGAGAGGTGGGAAGGGTTCACACCTGGGAGATGGAATGAGCAAGGTGTGGATAAAGTAGGGAGGGAAGGAATGAGGGAAGATGCGAAGGAGTAAACGTGTGAGGAGGGGAATCTAGAGCGCAAATTAGCGACGTTGGAGGAGCGCTCCCAAAGATGGTGCGGGCTTTAGGATATGCTAGTAAATTCTACTCTGAGTGTTTGGACTGGTCGGTGACGTCGTTGGATGCAGCAATCTACGAACTTCGCTTGTCCTACACAGGCCCAAGCGCTGGGCCAGAATACGAGCGTACGTATCCGAGCCAGCCGTGGTCAACTCACCGTGAGTTTTTACCTACGTAGGTCAATTGATGGAGTATCCTCCATTTGTCAAAAGCAAGCTCAGCATCGCGCTCCATCGCGAGCCGGTCGTGTCCTCCGAAGATTAGCGTCCAGTCGGACGTGCTTGCGTGGTCCGTGGGCGTCTGTGCTGGCGCGTGCAGACATCCAGCTCGCGATAATACCATACTCGTTCCGCGGAGAGCAACTGAGCTCTCTTTCGAGGATCGTCGTGGTGGTTGCGGTACGCAACGCGCGGACGTGCTCAGGCGTCGCGCATGCTCGCCTCGGCGTCGCACGAAAGTCGAAGTGTGTAGGTCAAGAAAGATTTTCTACAAAAAGTACGCTCGGCGGGGTGTTCTCATGAACATCGGATGGAAGACGGGACGAGGGGAGGGCAAGAGCCGGTGATCAAAGGATGGGTGTGACGGCTGCGGGACCCGCGCCCACCATACACCCGCGAAGTATGCTGTGGAACTTAGAATGCAAAACCCTGTAGCCGCTGAAAAGCCTGGACGTGAGTAGTGGACCGTCTAACCCGCACGAGCGCACCAGAGCGCGAAGACGTAACGTGACCGCGTTGCTCCTTGTCTCAGAACCGCCTCAGTACACCATGTCTCGACCACTGCGAAGCTCTGGAACCAAGCTCAATAACTATGCCTCTGATATAGTAGCGGACAATCCCAAACCTGTACCCGACGTCGTGACTGGTCTTAATGAGGAATTAGCAGCTAAGCCCCGGAAGCGTGGACGCCCGGCTGAAGAGGACAATGCGTCTGCCGAGTCCAGCCAACCAGCCAAAGTACCGCGGAAAAGGCTGGAACGCATGGGAAAGCTTGCCAGACTTCAAGACTTCCCGCTTGAGGTGTTGCTTCTGGTACGCTCAATAGCTGTTCAAGTTTTTCTGTACGCGTCTAATGTCCCCTGCAGATCTTCTCGTTCGTCCATCCGCACGACCTTTTACGCGTCTCGCACTCGACCAAAACAATAAGGGACATGCTCATGGTGTGCTCCGCGCGTGATATCTGGATTGGCGCGTTAGCCACGGTCCCGGATCTGCCCCGGTGCCCTGAAGGTCTCTCCGAGTTGAGGTGGACGCATCTTGTTTTTGAACCTTGCTGCCACGTGTGTTTCCCTTCTTTCTCATCTAGTCCAAATTTGATGTATCTCTTTGTGAACAGATTTGTGGTGCACAGGGAGTCAAGAATGTCTTGTGGTGCCTACGTCTCCGAGCTTGCGTGAAATGCCTGGAAGAGGTGAAGTGAGTCACTCATCTCCTTTCACTAAAGAGTGTACTCAGTACTCAGCCATGTTCAGCACCGTATCACCCAAATTCCACCGGTTCCGGTCTCAGCACAGGCTGACGCCAACGCAGACGGTGATGCTCAGCTGCATACCTTCTAGTGAAGCATTGAGTCGGAGTAAGACCGCTGTCGCTATTGCACCGCTATCATGCTTACCATTCTCACACAAAACCAAAATCAGTTCCACTTCTTCATGTACGCGGACGTGCTAGCCTTTCAAAATGCACTTCGAGAGCCAGCTACCAGTGAAGAGTGGATAGAAGAGCATAGGATGAAGACGCAGGCCGTTCGTGAAGTGACTTTCAACGTGCTCTGATCATCGCTATCAGCTTATGCAGCATTCAGCATGCCGGCCTGTGCGAGAACTGGTGTAGTGCTGAGCAAGCTCGGCGAGACCAAGCTGTCGCTGTGCAAGGACATGGCCGGAGAGAAGCGTGAGCGGTATCAACCCTTATGATTCATGTGTAAAACTCACGATCCCGTCAGCATCCTCCAGCATCTTCACGCTCTTGGGTACGGCAAAGAGATTGAGTGGATGGAAGACAACCGTACCTGGCGCGTCAACTTCGATGGCCTCAAAGGCGTCAGCCAGTTCAAAGAGCTCACTCCTTGAAGTATGTCCCTGCTCCCATATCTATTGTCTGACCCAGCTGTATGTCTGCGTAGTTTGGGACAATATTCAGTCAGAAGTGGTTTTGTTCATGGATGGTGTTCGCGAGCAGTATCAAGCCCATATACAGAGGACCATCATTGATACACAGCTGACTATCATGCGGTCTCGCCTGGAGAACTTGATCTCAGCGTTGCACTCACGTACGACTTCGTACGTTCCCCGAGTTCTGGATCTGTACACTCTGCCCTCTATCCGCTCCATCCTCGATCGTCCATACGAAGACAACGAGGAGAGAGTGACAGTAGAGATGTTTGCCCAAGCTCTGCCGAACTCCGACGCAGTCATTGCACATTGCGAAGCACAGCGGCAATCCAACATCCTCCGCGGCCTCGAGCTTGATCCAATCAAAGAAAACCATGCTCGGTTGCACTTGGCGACAAGTGTCTTCATGTGTCGGATGGCACCTCGAGCATGCAATGCCACGAGTAAGATGGACATCAACGAAGCACTCTCTCATCGCTGCGAGACATACGGTGGTCGGCCCAATTATGACAAATGGAGAGAAACTGATCGTTCGCGACACGTCAAGCTGATGAGCGGCTGTATGGACAACTCGGGCGGTATCGGTGGGATGGGCTTGTCAATACTGGCTGAGGCTCTAGTCACTCGTTTGGTCGAGTTGGCCGATCTCGACCCTTCGTCGGCAACGGCGATGGATATGGACGCCATTAACGCGTGGTACAAATGCGTTTATAAGAACTGCCGTACATGTCCCAACCTCTCAGTATCTACAGAGAGGAGGGTTTATAATTGGCGCAGTGCGGTAAGCAAGAGTTTCTAGCACCCATGGCGCCGTATAAGAAAGCTGATGCTTACACATATGCTCCAGGTACTTCATGGGTCTACACCTGCAGATGTGGAACGTCTACCGTCAGATATTGAAGAGACGGCACGAGCGCTGGCGTTCAGTACTGTCCTCAGCTTGGACTCGGAAAAGCACCTTGGCGTATGGAACTGTTGTCAATGCACGAGGACCTGCATGCGAGCAGCTGGAATTCGGGACCACTGTAAAGAGAAGTACGCTCACTTTTCTGTCACTAAGTGCTTGTGCTTGACGCCGTGACCTCAGACACTCGGTCACCACGCCCGTCTACAAGCAACATTTCGTCGCTCGTCCCGGATTTGCCTCTCCTATGCCAGTTGTAATTGTCAAATGTTAGAATTGAATGTGACCACATGATGACACGCAACGGGAAGTGAGCTTCTCGTGACTCATGGCCGGATCAAAATGCGAGTCAGGACCCGGGTTCCTATTTGGCGCGACAATAACGTGACCGCGTTTACCCCTTTCTCAACCACCATCTGCACGACCTCGATGCCACGACCAGTGCGAACCTGCAGAACCCGTAAACCAGGCGGCCAGACATCTCTGAACAATGGCGCCGACTCGTCAGCTGAGTCTTCCGAGGAAGACCCTAAAATCAAGCCACGCGCGACTAAGAAACGCGCTCGCCGAACCGTGGCCGACGACGACGTTGAGCCTGAGAAACCGGTCGAGGCGCCACGCAAGAAAGTGAGAAGAGCCGGAAAGCTCGCAAGGCTCCAAGACTTTCCTCTTGACGTGTTATTCGAGGTGCGCACTTGGCCGTACTGTTGATTCGCATGCGTCTGACTGTCGCTTCGTCCAGATCTTCTCATCTCTGCACCCTTACGACCTGCTCCGCGTCTCGCGCACGACTAAGACGCTTCGAGGTCTGCTTATGGCCCGCTCCACGCGTACGACCTGGATCGACGCGCTAGCTACTATTTCCGGTCTTCCACCATGTCCTGAAGATCTCTCGGAGTGCGCCTGGACACGGCTCTTGTTCGATCCGTCCTGTCATGTACGTATCATCGCTCGATCACAATCCCCACGAAGCATGAGCGCGAAGTGACCCGTCTACAGGTATGTGATACCAAGGGAGTACGCAATGTACTGTGGGACCTGCGCCTCCGTGCTTGCGCTAAATGCATTGCTTCAGCACACGCAGAGTCGGTCGATCGTGGTGCGAAAGAGTCGAGCCTCATGTTAACTTACTAAATACAGTGATGAATCACCTCTAATGATAACATCTCGACGCGGCGGTTACGAGTTCGACCTCATGAACCAAGACTGGACATACCGCATCCCCCACTGCGAGATCAATGAGAAGCGTATGAGTGGTCTTTGTTGTGCTGCTTTGCGTTGCTGACACTCACGAATTCCAGGCCACCGGTATCAGGTGTTTTTGAACAAAGATGTCTTAGAGCTCCGTGCTGCGATACAAAAGCGGAATGACGGCGACGCAGAGCAAACCGCTTGGATCGACACCTGCACTGAAAAGGCGAAGCTGATACGCCAGGTATGCACTCAGATAGCGTGATTATCATCAATCACTAATAATGATGTACAGCATTCCGAAGTGTGCTCGGCTTGGGCTTGCGCAGAGCGAGGGAATCGTGAGAAGGAGATCAAGACGAGCCGTACCAATAGGAAGGAAGCGTATGTCCCTAACGCGTCTGCTCCAACATGTGGTGAATGTGCTCAAGAGAATTCTCAGAATCTACACGAATTTGCGTAACCTCGGCTACGGCGACGAAATCGAGTTCCTGGAGAACCACCCTGACAACCGTCACTATTCGCATCATGGTCCTATGTACAGCTTTCTGAACTTGAAATGTGTCAACCAGCCAAAGGAATTGACTCCTCGTAGTACGTCATTTCACAGCCATTTCCGCATAGTCAACTGAGACATCCCTAGTGTGGTCAAACATACAAGCAGAAGTGGTGGGCTTCATGGATACCCTACGTCCCAAGTGTCGAGTCGACAAGCAGCTACGTACGCTTCAAACACGCGTGCAGCTCCTGGTCTCGGTCTTGCAGTCGCGAGCGTCTTCTTATCTCCCTCGGATCCAGCACCTCTACACGATTGACTCTATCCGCTCCATCCTGGACGCAGATTTGATGGACGGTGCAGACACAATCACTGCAGACAGCTTTTCTGATGCCCTTTCCGACTTTGATGCGGTCTTTGCGCACTGCGAGTCCCTGCGGCGTAATGAACTACTCAAGGCTCTGGGGCTTGATACCGATAGCGCGGACCACCCGAGTCTATACCTTGCTACCAGAGTCTTCAAGTGTGAGTCGACGCACCGGGAGCGATGCCAGCCGGACATACGCTTGGACCTGGGTGAGGCACTCTCTCATTGGTGCACACCATACTATTCTACATATTCTGGAGCAACGTTCGACGCTCGGGAATGGGAGATCACCGATCGGATGGAACAGCTTGACGCGGTGTGCAGGCGGGTACCAGGAGCCGGTCTCAGCGGCAAGCTAGTTGTGGCGGTACAGTCTGAAGCTCAAGCGACATATGTTGTTCAGAGAGCTGGCCTCGATGATTCATCGACAACAGTGGCAGATATGGATGCCGCTGATCCGTGGTTCCAGTGCAACGGCGAAAAGCGCACTGGCCAAAAGTGCTACTTGTGCAGAGGGAGGTCGGCCCTAACGCGGAGCAAGGATGTCCTTAGCTGGAGGGAAGCGGTCAGTCCAGCTCATTACGGAGGGATGCACCATACTAACCCAGTCTGGTATCGATAGGTCAAACACGGAGGCTCTATGCTGCGCTTAGATCCAGCTGAGGAAGAGAAGGCTAGGGCGGCAGCTGCCGCGGTCGCCATGCAGTTGCACGAGCAAGGCTCCGCGCGCGTGTGGGACTGCCTGCGATGTGCAAAGACTCGCATGAATATGCCGGAATTCGGACTCCACTGCAAACAAACGTAAGCGATCCTCACATGATTCACCGCTTGAATCCCAGCCTCATTCATCTATGCAGACATGAGATCACGATGCCTGTGTTTGGCACAGACTTTGCAACCAGTGGAGGGTACATTCCTCATATGCCTACTATCACCATCGAGTGTGAGGACCAGAATGTTGAATGATATTTCGTTCGCGTGACCTTCATTATCTGTGTACATAATCGCGGCAGGTCCACTACTTCAGATCCACGATTTCATCGCTGGGGAATCCCGAGAACCCACGCTTGTCGTAGTCGAGAAAAGATCTGGCAGTATCCTCGACGCTATCAAAAGTGGTAAGAAAAGGGCATCTCTGAGAATGAATGTGAAGAGAAGACTTACGTCTCCTTGAGCGTATGGTACTTGGGCCCGAGCACCCTCGTGGCTTTGTCGCCACGCAATTCGCTTGCGACGACGTCCTTGCCCGAGCCACGCTTCCCGGTATGCACCTGCTGCTTCCAGGTGACAGGCACGTCATCTGAATCGTGCACCACGTCCACAACATCTTGTCAAGTGATCGTGCCGATCGTAGCTGCAAAGCGATTATGGCCGGCGGCAGGTGTAGTGAGCGCAAGGACATGGGCGCGAGCAACGTCGCGAACATCGACGGCATTGCCAGCTGGGCCTGGTAGATCGGCCTCTTTCTTTCCACCGTGCATTACGTCCCACATCATCTTGATGGATGTGTTCAACTTATCGACAGACGCTGTCGCGACTGGTTAGAACTGATCGTACCACACACATGAAACAGGTCAGGCGGCTCACCAACTTCATGGATGATCGGTCCGTATACGAAAGGTGGGTTGATCGTCGCCAAATCTCATCCCGGCTTGTGTGTCGCCACGAACTCCCAGGCAGCACGTTCCGCAAGGGCCTTCGATGCTCGATACGCCTCGAGCGGATCCTGCTGGTTGCCGAGCTCGGCCGACTGTTTCCTGATAGGCCCCAGTTCAGTAAGTAGCCCTTCTCAGAAAGCCTGGGATCAGCGTACGGCGACGTCTCATTCCAGTCTTCCTCGGTGAAGACTTGGGGCGCTGGCTTGGACCGCTCGCCTTCTGGTGATTTAGCGAATGATTCCAAAACGGATTCATATTGAACGTACCAATAGCTGCGAACGAGCTAGTGATAACCACACGTTGAACCGTGTCGGTCTTGAGAACGGAGGCCAACACGTTTTTGGTGCCGTTCACCGCCGGATTGATGAGTGCATCCAGCGCACGACCTTCGGGTTTGTAGTGGAATGGCGACGCGGTGTGTAGGACACCGTCGACGCCCTGGGCAGCGATGTCGAATGCACCTTCGTGTTCGAGGTCCTCGACGATGACGTACTCGAACTTGCCCGGGTACCGCTTGCCCAGAAGACCTGCAATGTACCCACCCTTTTCTGGGGAACGCACTGTCGCGCGGACACGATAGCCTTCCTCAAGTAGAATACGAACGCAGTGAATTGCGATGAAACCTGACGAAACGACGATCAGATCTATGCACGTCTATGACGTTCACTCGTATACATACCGCTGGCGCCAGTTACGAGGACAAGCGAGTTGGGCTGGATAGTAGGCATGATGTATGATGTGGAGAATGAAAGGAGGAACGCCCGCGTTTGAGTTCCTTATATAGTGCACGGCGCTACCCGACCACGCCGGTCCTGTTCAGGCTCGCTAAGCGGATTACGTCTTGGCATGACCAACCAACAAGATAAGGGTGGATCCCCAGGGATCGCCCGGGGCCGTACGTGGGATCCGTGGTCGAGATGAACGCTCTTTGCTCACAGCAGTTCGAAGGAGTCATACAGACAGCAATAGAAAGTAGGCAGCGGTGACTGTAGCTGTAGAGGGCGCCTTTCGCCTCATGGATCGATGTTAGGCTGAGTTTGATCGCCTGGTGTGAAGGTAACGGCATTTTGTGGTCATTGCTTGTCGTAGCGAGAGCGAAAGGTGGTCATGACGCCACACATTGTCCTCACTCTTTCCCAACGCGCGCCCGTCGCATTGCACGACGCCCGTTCCATCAAAGCGCAGCATACAAAAGCTGGCATGTTGGGTATCGACTCTGGGATGCCCCTTGTCTTTACCCCACCGCCATAGTCACCTCGCAAAGCGCCGTGATCGAAGTGGTCGTGCGCAAGAAGAAACATGCGGGGTCGACCCTCCCGCCGCTCGCGCTCGGAGTGACTTCTCTCGGTCCCGTCGACATGGATGGGGAAGAAGTACTCGGTGGCGTGGAGAGTGATGAAGGACTGAGCTCCGTACGTCGCTCGTGCATAAACTCTGCCTAACTCATGTTGCTTTACAGGAAGACGAGGCAGAGTCCTCAGACAAAGACGAGGAGAAAACAGATGATATGTCGGTCTCTGTGAGTACTGATTCCAATGTCGCGTGCTGTCACTGATATTTATTGTAGACAGACATGCTTGTGGTAGGGTCTCCTCTCCGCAGTCCTCAAGCCATGCACTTACATGAATCAGAACGGTGACATCATGTCCGAAGGTTCTGATATTTCTGATACCGAATATGTCGCTCCTACGTCACCTGCATCGTCCACGGCAAACTCTACTCATCTCCCTGCCAATTCGAAGAAACGATCCGCCGCAGACGTCCCATCGACCACCGCCGACAAGCGGCTCAAGACCGGGCCGATTCCGGGTGCATCTCTTCCGCTGCTGCCAGCAGCCCTGCGAGCAAAGGAGATCCAGGAAGCCATTGATGCGGGCGTTGCACCCCCACAGGCTGGACTCACTATGGTGGATGTTGCCGCTCTGCACACAGATGCCGAGAGCGATGAGGCGTCTGCGTCAGAAGTCTGCTCTTCCCCATGCCCCTCGCAAAATTCGAATGCTGACTGGAACACAGAACGAGATGTCGGATGACGGGCTGGACACGACCTTACAGCGTCCACGAGCACTCACAACTCTTCTACACGGAGGAAGTGCGAGCGACACCGAGCGAAGTGACGATTCGGACGACGGAACCTACCCGGAAGCGGATACGCGTGGTCGCAAGACGAGAGCAGTCACGCGAGCTCGAACGGCCGCTCGATCTGCTGTAGATGGAAAGTGATTTCCTTCTCAAGACTCGTTCAAGTATCTCGTATTCACAAACTACTTGGATCAATGAATCAATCTCATGAGATCATGACGATCCAAGCTCGGTCCTAGTGTACGGCAGGATCACCGGTGGAGCTTGGATGTTCGTAGGGTTTCTCAAAGTCACTAGATCCTTCAAGGTAAAACTTGGCAGGACCTATGTCAGGGTTGCTCCTTGTGCCTTCGCTGAGGGTTATTGAGAAGGCTGGGGTGCGGTCTGCGACCGGAAACAAGTCGGACACTGCGGTAGTGCGGCATTTATTCAAGTGGAGATTGATAAATTCATTGGAGTGATATGCACTGTACGTATGTAGGATCATTGAAACCACTTTCAATGATCAGAACGATCTCGATCGTCGGGAAAGGAC